>JAYJLX010037201.1:0-16157 GCA_036873525.1 Chalinula nematifera | reverse complement strand
ACATTCTGCTATAGTGTCATATTGTGAAATGGGCTAAATTTACTTTACCCCCTCCCCGATTCTCCCCCCCCCCCCCTCTCTCCCTGAAAGGCTGAAAATAGCACAAGCTGGTGGGGAATTGGCGGTCACACTAAGCATCTGGTCACCCCCTTTCTATGATAACAGCAATTGTGCACAGTTTCTGTCACTGATTGAAAGTACTGGACATTCTAATAATCACACCCGAGTTTGGTTGTAGTCAGTCTCACGGTACAGTAGGCATGACATTATAATAATGCTGAGTCAGCAAGACTTTACAGGCCTATAATTAATTCATTTACTAAAGGGTTGATGGACACTTTGGGGATTGCATTTTTGCCCTTTATTTGGAAGTGCCCTTAAGAAGGAGGTTGTCTTAAATCACCCTGGTAACATTTCAAAAAAGTGAAATTAATGCACGTTGCTCAATCACAATCATTAAGTGAAGTAATACGGTTGCATATAAGTGATATTATAGCACATACATACATTAATTAAAAAATTCAGTGATATTAGCTTGCACAATGCTTCTAGAGTGGGTGTTAACAAGGTCATTAATGACCGAAGTGAGCTAAGTGGTATTGAGACCATGAAACTGCATGAAGTACTGCACATCCTCGAGAGCTTGAATGGCACTCTTCATTGTTGTGTGTACTGAGTGGGTGGAGTCTCACTGTTAAAAGTGTCATCACGCTCAAATTCACAGTCTTGTCACTCTCATCCCCTCTTGATACAGAATCGATGGCAGCAGCTGCATTGTTTTGCAAAAAGGTCCATTTGTGATGGACTGTGATATAATAATTATATGTGTATTGAATTTATTTTGTCATTATCATGGTTATGATTTGTATAGGTGGGTCGTGGTTTTACAAATAAAATGGTTGAAGGACAGTAGAAGCTCTTGGGTAACGGGAAAAACACTGGAAATAGAAATAGACGCACACTAACGAGGAATAGTTCCTAGAAGAGAAGAATACTTTACACGGTCCACCGAGCCAGATCTGGGGACTATAGGATATACTACGGGTGTGATTAAAACGGATTCACTGAACTGGAGCCTGCCTACGGAACAATTGAGATCGTATCATTTCATCGAAGTCTCAATAAGCTGCCCTTCTTTAATAAGGGCCGACAAAGGCAAGTGTAAAACAGTGAATTACAGATCTCCCATTTGGGTTCTTGTTAGATAACAATTCCCCTGAGTCTACCAACAAGGAAGTGACCACCGACAGACTCACTTTGACTGCCACCTTGATCTCAGCCACAGATACTAGACAAGGCCTTGCCACCCCTTTTGAAACACAACTAGTACCCCTTGTTTTTAGGGCCAGTTAAGGCAAGGTTACATATTGAATTGACAGTAATTTCTCTGGTACGTATTATTAATTAGGAACAATCAGAGTAACGGTGACTGAAACCACACAAACGATGACTGAGGAGCTAAACAAGAAAAGGCGGATCAGAGCTGCTCGAGCTATAATCATAAAGGCTATACGATCGGTACATTTGACACATGAAACCCGAACCCAAGTTGAAGTCTGTATTGTTGGAGAAGAGGGAGATAGTGAAGGGACTTAGATCCTCAGAGCTATGGACCCAGGTGATTTCGAAGAGATAGAGGGTGCTGACGAGGTCAGGGAGCATATTGAGCTTACTGTGGCTCATACTGATGCCACCTTAAAGTCTCTCTCCCTTGTCCCTACCACTGTACGACCAAGCCCCTCTCTGGAAGACCCTAGTGTTACTCCCACTACTGGAGGCATAACCGATACTCCCACTACTAGTACTGTTTTAACCCCGAGTGTCCCCCCTCCGCAATTACCGTATCTGTACTGGACACACCCCCTGATTCTGTACCACCTATTAGTACTGCAGCATCGTACCCCAGTTGATCAGTATCTGGAGGACACACCTCTTTGGGACATGATTTATCAACTACAACCCATTCAACACTGCCTGCCACTACTGATACAGTAACAGTAACTGCTACGCTTCCCACTCCAAAGTTAGAGTCAAGCTACCTGAGCTGAATCTTCGAAGCTTCAATGGAGACTTAGCTAAATGGAACACCTTCTGGGATACATTTAAGTCAACCATTCATGATAGTCCAGCTTTATCCTCTGTTGAGAAGTTCACATACCTTCGTTCACTTCTTGAGTCATCTGCTGCAGAGGCTGTGTCTGGCTTAACCTTGATGGCTGCTAATTATGACGCAGCTGTGAGTATTCTAGTAAAGAGGTATGGTAATAATCAATTAATTATTACTAAACACATGAACAAGTTACTCACACTCAAGCATGTTGGTCAAGGTCCAGATGGTACCTGAAGGTTGAGGCGTTTTTATGACACAGTAGAGTCCCAGGTTAGGGGATTAAGGGCGTTGGGTGTGGCTCCTGAGACCTATGGTACATTGCTGTCCAATACTTTGTTAAAGAAGCTGCTCCATGATGTACAACTAATAATTAGTAGGGGGTTATCGAGAGACAGGCTAGATCTTGATAGGATACTGGAGTTCGAGTTGATGGCCAAAGAAAGGACAGCTGAATCCCAGATACGTAAACCGAACACGCAACCTCACCTGAGTAGTGGTCCACGTACTGCTGCTACGCTGGTGAATCCTACAAACGTCCATACCTGTGTTTACTGTGGACAGAGCCATACGTCTAGCAGTTGTCGAACTGTGCCGTCTGTGGAAGGTAGGAAGCAGTTTCTGAAACGATCAGGGAAATGCTATATTTGTCTCCGGTCTGGACACATCAGTCGTAACTGTTAATCATCCATTAAGTGCAGACGTTGCCGAGGTAAGCATCCTGTTAGCATCTGTCAGCATCCGACGGAGACTACAACACCACGAGCCGACAGCACTGAAGCCTTGTCGCAACCAATTCCAGTGTTATATGTTAACACACGCACTCAGGTGATGTTACGAACGGCCACCATTGTTGTTCATCATCTCACAAAACTCCCCCCCCACTCGCTGTGTGAGAGCAGTACTCGATTGTGGTAGTCAACAGACTTATGTGACCACCAGTGTTCGACAAGCCTTATCATTACCTACCTCTTTTGTAGAAGAAGTTGACATCAAGGTGTTTGGTGATAGCAAGAGTGAGAGAAGGTGTTGCAACATGGTTAGTCTTGAACTGATCACACGTGATGGCAAAACCATGCCCTTAACAGCTCTGGTAGTTCCTCATATCTGTGATGCAGTATACAACCACGCGCCAGGTGACTTGGCCAGACAATGCCCTCATTTAAGAGACCTTGATCTCGCGGATGATGGAAAGAGTGAGAGCACAGCTACCATTGAGCTGTTAGTTGGATCTGATGTGTACTGGTCACTAGTGAGCGGAAGGGTGAAGAGAGGGAGTACTGGACCAGTTGCCTTGGACACCAAGGTGGGCTGGGTACTATCAGGGCCTGCTGAGAGGCAAGCAACTACCACATTGATTACAGAAGATGCACGAAACCCACAAACCCTCTTGATTAATACCAATCCTTCTGAACCCGGAAACTTGGAAGAGGAGTTATAACGATTCTGGGATCTTGAGGCCATCGGAGTTACTACTACAAAAGCTTCAGTCCAAACGAAGTTCAGTCAGCAGATCTCGTTTAAGGATGGACGATATGAAGTAGGGCTACCTTGGAGAGCTCATTCCTGTCACAGCCTCCAAGAGAACTATGAATTATGTGTCAAGAGGTTACAGGGATTACACAAGCGTCTACTACTCAACCCAACTCTGTTATCAGCCTACAATGAGGTTATGTGTCAGCAAGTCAAGAATGGAATCATAGAAAGAGTGAGTGCGAAGAAATTGGAATCCTTATTGGGAAGGAAGCACTACCTACCACATCATCCTGCTATTCGAGAAGACAAAGCAACCACAAAGGTCAGGGTGGTGTTTGACGCGTCCCGTTCCGAAGGTAATGGTTATCATTGAACCAGTGCCTACACGTTGGACCCAGTTATGGGCAGTCTATACTGGATATCCTCGTTCGGTTTTGAACACACCATATCGCACTGGTAGGAGACGTGGAAAAGGCAATCGTGATGGTTCGAATAGCAGAAAGGGATCGGAATGTTTTGCGATTTTTATGGTATGATGATCCATGGTCGAAGGATGCTGCTGTGGTTATTTATCGGTTCACGAGAGTGGTTTTTGGAGTGACTTCAAGTCCATTCTTATTGAATGCGACTATTAAACACCACATGGAAGGATACTCAGATTCCGACCCCTCCTTCATAGACAAATTCCTTCGATGTATCTTTGTAAATGATCTTACAACAGGAGCTTTCACAGTTGAAAAGGGATATGAGTTCCATATGAAAGCCAAGATGCGGTTAACTGAGGCAATTTACGGAAATTTGTCACTAACTCCAGGACTCTATATAATCGGATAGCTTGAAACCAAAAGCTCATCACGGGTCAGGACATAATGTCAGGAATTCCCGAGGAGTTCAAGGTTTTAGGTGTTCAGTGGAACCCTACTGAAGATCAACTCTGGTTTGACACTAAGGCAGTCTATGAACACTTGCGGGATTTGAGTCTGACGAAGTGTAACATAGTGGGAGTAGCAGCCCGAATATATGATTCACTAGGATTATTGTCACCAGTAACCATCTCCCTCAAGATAATTTTCCAAATGTTATGCAAGGCCAAGAATGGCTGGGATGAAACCCTACCGAAAGAGTTGAAAACGCAATGGCTATCTCTTCACTCCATTCTGAGGGAGATCAAACCTGTCCTAATCAAACAGCAGCTAGCTGGTTTGTCCCATACTGAACCTGTATCAACACATCTCATTGGATTCTGTGATGCTTCACAGAGTGCTTACGCTGCTGTTATATATCTCAGAGTCATGAGTGAGGTTCCGTCAGTATCTATTGTCATGTCTAAGACAAGAGTGGTACCTCTTAAACCAGTCACCATTCCCCGACTTGAGCTATTGTCAGCCCTTTTGTTGGCCAGGCTAATCAACACCATTGGCAAGGCATTGGAAGCACAAATCCGATTGGAAACCCCACTCTGTTTTACTGACTCAAAGATTGCGCTTGGTTGGATCCGTGGTACCAATAAGGAATGGAAGCAATTCGTAGAGAACCGAGCAGTTGAGATAAGGAGACTAGTATCACCAGATTGCTGGTACCATTGTTCAGGAAAAACAAATCCAGCTGACATACCCTCTAGGGGATTGAGAGCTGTGGATGTGAATGAGGAAATGTCATTGTGGCTGAAGAGTCCCACCTGGTTAACAGAGCGGAAATTCCCACACACTGAGGAGGATTGGACAGTTCCAGATCAATGTCTAGATGAGTTACGTTAGAGCTATAGGAAGTCGATAACTCTCTGTGTACCCTCTCATCATACTACTGTGATAGAGGTGGAACGCTTCAGTACCTTACGCTGTCTACAGAGAGTCTTAGCACAGGTGTTTCGATTCATTCGACTGTTGCGGGAAACACATAGAAGGAGTGAGCCATTGAACGCTGATCTCTCAACTCGAGACATTGGAAGGAGTTACAAATGTTTAATACAAATGGCACAGTATACTCTCCCAAAGAACCGCAAGTTTGAGTCATGGAAGCTCCAGTTTGATCTGTTTAAGGACGATGAAGGCATTTGGAGATGTGGAGGAAGATTAAAGAACGCAGACACTCCAGAGGAGACGAAATTCCCCATTTTCTTGGAGAGAAGTGGTCATATCCCCCAACTGATCGTAGCACACTGTCATTATCGAATGGGACACAGTGGACTGAACAGTACACTGGCTGAGGTTAGAAGCAAAGTCTGGATAATCCTAGGGCGACAGCTGGTTAAACAGGTACTTCATAGCTGTGTAGTGTTTAGAGGTCGAGCATATCGAGCCCCACCCCCCCTTTACCACTCATACGTGTACGAGAGAAACCCCCTTACTCGTATACAGGAGTTGACTTCACTTGACCCATATATACCAGGGAGAACCTTTCTGTTGAGGCCCAGAAGGTGTGGATCTGTCTCTTCACCTGTTGTGTAACCAGGGCCATACACCTCAACTTGGTAACTGAAATGAATGTTCTTCGTTGTTTTAAGCGATTCACATCACGAAGGGGAATTCCGCTGCGAATGCTCTCAGACAATGCCAAAACGTTCAAAGCAGCAGAGAAGTGGTTAGTGAAGATCGTTAAACATCGAGACACTCACGATGAAATGACTGAAAACAACATCGATTGGCAGTTTAATGTAGAAAGGGCCCCATGGTGGGGAGGTGTTTTCGAACGGATGATCCAGAGTATGAAGCGTTTGCTCAAAAGGATCATTGGAACTGCCAGACTAACGTTTGATGAGTTGATGACACCTGTAGTGGAGGTCTTTTAAATTCACAACCACTAACCTACATGTCATCAGACGAATTAACCGTACCACTCCACCTTCACATTTACTATGTGGAGTGGACATAGAATTGCAACGTTACCAGAACTACCTGTAGAAGAATAGGACGAATATCTACCCGAAGTAGTCGAGGAGCGAGTGAGCTTACGAGACGTATGAAGCATTTGACGTTAATACCTGAGAGGTCTTGGTCTCAATGGAGAAGGGAATATCTGTTAGAATTAAGAAGCACCCATATGAACAAGCACAAATCAGGAACCACAGTTAAAGAGAAGATCAGAATTGTAGTTGTAATCGAGGAGGAGAAGGTCCCAAGAGGGTTCCGGAGATTGGGTATTGTTACTCGGTTAATGGTCGGACAGGATGGAGAAGTTAGAGCGGTGTCTCTGAAGACCCATTCCAAGGATGGTAAAACCATTGAATTGAATCGCCCACTAAAAAGGGTTTATCCACTTGAGGTCCGAGATGAACACGGAGCCGACACCCTCAGAAGCGATGAGTGTCCAGTCGAATCCTCGGAGCCAGAGTTGGGATCATCAAGCAATGAGCGTGGAACTCCCTCTAAGAAAAGGAAGGCTGCTATTCGAGCAAGAGAAAGAGAGTCGCATCATGGACACAAGATTTGCTCAAACAAGAACCGTAATGTGATTTAATTAATAATACTTGTTTGTAATACTTAATGTACTCTTTAGTAATCACTCATGCTTATAGATACTTGATGTACTCTTTAGTAATTATCACACTTGTCTGATATTCTTTATGTAATTAATCTGCTCACCAGATTAATGGTGGGGAGTGTGATGGACAGTGATATAATATATGTGTATTGAATTTATTATGTCATTATCATGATTATGATTTGTGTAGGTGGGTGTGGTTTTACGAAATAAAATGGTTGAAGGACAGTAGAAGCTCTTGGGTAATGGCAGAAACACTAGAAATAGAAGTAGACGCACACAAACGAGGAATAGTTCCTAGAAGAGAAGAATACTTTACATTACTCATCCCCAGCATCCAAGCAGACCACAAGATCATTGTCTCCTTTTATATATTTGTCAAATGAGCAATTACTCTCAGCAGGCTGGTCGTGCATAACTCTCTCCATTAAAACCCTCATTTCTTCATCTGGCTTGCCATGATTTGCTGTGGTGGTGGACTGTGGCTGCTCCCAGTCAACATCTTCGATATCATTCAAATCTGCTAATGGGTCCGCATCCACTTCAAAACGTGCAGCAGCACTTCCATTATCATGCGTAATTCCTGCCTTTCTGAAGCACTTTTTCACAATTGTTTCACTTACACTGTCCCATGCTTGAGCAATCCATTGAATGGCCGTGAGAACATTGATTAACTTGGCGACTTTAGAACCAGTTTCACAGCTGTCAATTTTTGAGAGTACATACCTTAAGAGGGATTTGTGACAGTAAGCCTTTAAATTTTTGAAGTACGCCGAGATCGAGGGGCTGCAATTAAGAGGCGGTGTTTGTTGGTAACCAAATGACTGTGATGTTGCTAAATTTGCCTTCAAGATCAGGTACATTGCTGCTAGTATTGTCCATAAGTAAGGCAATAAATCGCGACTAAGCCATCAATTGATGATTCAGCTTGATGTCACCAGCATCCATGCATTTGGCTGGTCAAAATGTTGTACTGGAAGCTGATTCTTAACGATCGCCTTAAAACAGCTAGGCTGCTTTGATTTCCATATGACAATGGGTGGCTGTTTTCCTCCAGCTGCAGCAGGCATAAAGGCGATTGTCAGTCTTTGTTTGGCTTTTTTTCCAACCTTACAGCTTTGCGTTCGTGGATTAAACCCTTTCAGTGGGAGGGCTCTGAAGAAACATCCAGTTTCATCAAGATTCCATATATCACTGGCTTCATATTCTGACAAGAATTCTGGTAGCCTTTCTTCACAGGCATGTTAAGTCCAATTAACAGTCCCACGCAAAATCTACTGATAAGATAAGAGTTTACAAGCTGTGTCAACATGACACGCAAGCTTAAACATTAAACAGTTCGGGTGTAGATTACGTAATCGTGCCATTGCGTACACGTACTTAAACGTCATTAATTACAAGCAAAAAACATGGGCGAGAACAGGAAAACTTTGAGCAAAATGTCGGAGTTCAGAATGTGGTCTTAATCCAGGCTGGTGGCTCTTTGTGGACTCCTAAGCTAACAAACTAAAACCTATTAAATGTGGCTTACAATATCTAGCCTTGTTTTCAAGGTATTCATTGGACCGTCGGATTTGACCGGTTGCGAAAAGTTTTTTTTCCTAAATAACTCGAAAACCATGTGCAATACAAAAAGCCACATTTAACACATTTTAGTAACATACCTAAGGACTCTGTAGAGCCCTATAAGACAGAATTAAGACTGCATCTAGAACTCCGTCTTTTTGCTCTTTTACTAAAAAATATTGGTCGATAAATCGTTGCTGTACTCTTGCATCGAAGAAGCCATGAGCAATTTAAAAACGTTTGCAAGTTGTTTTAAGCTTTGAACTTCTTGATGCAACTTGCTAGACAAGTCTATGAGTTGTAAATCAGAGTCTGCAATGTTGGCCTCCATTTTTTAAACTTAGCCTTAAGTGGGTGTGGTTTTGAGACTTAATATACGCATAGATATTATAGTACTTCGTAGGGATTGGAAACGAAAGTAGTGCGGAAAATATCCGAGTTGTACTTCCGTATTTCTAATTTAACGATAAAAAATTCATAAAGCATTGAAGAGTACGTAGAAAAGTAGCAAAATGGAGCTAACTATAGCGTGAAAAGGTTATCGATAATTTTCATGGTAGCTACCTATTTCCACAAAGTGATGTATGAAGAATGTTTTTAACATAGAAAAGATTCTGATCGAGACAAGTACGAAACGAAAAAGGTACACAAAAAGAGGGGTTTTTAAGTGTGGTTTTTCTCTAACTATTCAAGCCTAAATGTGTAAACGAACAAACTTGGTATCGATTTCCCATCTCTGAAACAAACTTCATCATTCTATGTAGTCAAAACTAGCAAGCGCCTTATTTGCTTGGAGTTAAGGGTACACAAAGGTTTTTCAAGGCATTGCATTCAACTTTGTAGCGAAGTTTTTTCACCCGTTACTCTTCGTGAAAACACCGATTTTGCATTTTTGTGACGGGCAAAGCTTCCTCTTTACCTTCAACAAGCTTTAAACCGCTCACCTCGCAATGTGGCTTAGCTACGAACCGAATTATGCTGTTCAGTAGCCATTTTTTTTAAGGTACAACTCACATATTTGCGTCTCAAGTGCATAGCAACGTATACAACACATGTTAAAAATTAACCCCGCTACTTCCGTTTCCAATCCCTATGAAGTACTATAATATCTATGATATTCGTGTTACCACGAGTTAACTGTTGCTCCTGCAACATTTCCTGATTCACCACTGATTGTTATTTGTCAGATGTTGTATCATTATTTCCATATGTCCAGCCAGCCATTCAATGCTTTAAACTCACTCTACCCCAAGACAGCTGCAATTTCTTTTGCCTTTTGACGCAGTTGCGGTCTACAAGGATAAACATTCTTGGACACTGCCAAGTTGTACCAAACGTAAAGCTGTTTATTGAGTTCAGCATATTCAGATTGCTTGGGTTGTAAAATTAGTTGATGACTAGATGTATTGGCCGAGTATTTGCTCATATCATTCTTTTTCCTGAGAATTTCAGCAATTGGTTTGTTTCCAGAGTTAAATTGTTCTCCCAAGCTTTTAATATTCTGATTGCACCTTTCTGCTGCCCTTACAACTTCCACTTACTTTTCAAGAGAAAAATGCACTCGCTTCTTTGCCACCGACATGTTCTTTAAGTTAAAACTGATAGACTCATACATGTAAGGCCTCATCTGCAAAATGCATGCAATCCCTCGCCATCACGTGACGTAATTTCCAGGCAGTGCATTAACTGCATGTAAAAAGCAAGGCTAGAAGGTACTAGAAAGTTTAGAGCAATTGCAAGTAGACCTAGGCTTAGCTGAAGTACTCGTTCTGAATTGATCTAGATTTTACCCTTGCAAAATTCTCCAACATCCATCCTGTTTTGATCTACAGTGACATGGCTGTTGCTCAACCATTTGCAGATCTATTTATTTGGAAGTACCGTCATTTGTACGAGGATATCATGCCTAAATGGATACATGGACTGCAACTGTAAATGACTGTTTGTTTCTGAAACGAGAGAAAACTAACGAATATGATTGAAGGGCTGTAGCAGTTGTAAAGTATCAGGATGATGCTGTAGTTGTGCATGTATCTTATATAACTTGGCGCCAATATTTTCTCTTTTCCTTGAAAGAGATTTCAATACTGGTACTGTTCATATCACTGGCGAGAAAGTAAACCGTGGAGCTACAGGCGTTTAACTAAGATACTACACAAACCAAATACTATTATTTCAGTTATTATTAACAATAACAATAATTTATTAGGATTATGTTAAGAAATTGCAGTGGGCGATGGCTTTGTGCCCACACAGTTTAAGTACAATTGTACAGTATCTTCAAGTATTTGCAATGTACTTAAGTACTTTATTTTGACATTTACATGTTCCTGTACTTGTACTGAGGCTCTATGTTTTGTATTTAATGTACTTCATGTACTTAAAGTACTTAAAAATACATTAAGTACATGTTTATATATCACTTCTTGCAGCTGTGTATAGTACATTGTTATTTAATGTAATAAGCACATCAAGTGCAGTGTTGCATGACAACAAAACAATTACACGAAAGTAGTGTACCTCATGCTTTATCTTAGTAGCCATTTAATTGTAAACGGCTGATTAAAGTAATGGCTACTGCTGATACTAGTTCTAAGTTTCCTAGCGTTTTCAAGTATTATGAAGTACCAACAAAGGTACTTGAAGGAAACTTTAAAGCTAAATGTAGGCATTGTCCTAAAGAAATTACTGGATCATGTAGAGCTACTACCAACTGCTGGAAACATTTGGTAAGTATTTTGTGAACTACGGCTTTGAGTATAATTAGCGCATATATAATTATTACTATACACAACACTTGGACATGTATTAACAATTGTATATACTGTACTTTACTAAAACATATATATACTTTAATCTATAGAGACGAGCCCATGCTGATGTATTACGGGAAGAATAGGCTATTGACACACAACAAGCCATTACAAGTTTCATACGGTCGTTAAAAAAGTATGACCAGAAAAGCCCAAAACAAATACTAGTCACTGATGCTCTAGTGGACTTTGTTGCTGGAGACTTAATGCCCCTCAGCATTGTAGAAAGTGACAGATTTGAAAATCTTCTAGCTTCTCTTGATCCTCAATACCAGAGGTAACACCTGTCTACCAAGCTTAAAGGTGAAATAGGAAGCAGTGAAGCAGAAGGTTATAATTAATGTTCAGCAAGAGAGTTGTATCAGTCTCACTGTAGACTTATGGACGAATCGGTAAATGCAATTTTTTCTAGGAATTACTGCTCATTTTATTTCTGATCATTGGCAGATGGAGAGTGTCATACTTGGATGTAATCGTGTGATGGGTAGGCACACAGCAGAAAATATATTGGCATGGTTCGAAGAGATTATAGCCGAGTTTAGCTTACAACAAAAGGTAAAACATATCATTACAGATAGTAGTTTTGTCACCTTACCTGGTTTTGATGACAGCAATCAAAAGGATGAATCTTGTAGGTGATGATGGTGAGAAGGTTGGCTTTAATCATCAAGAATTTCAAGGTGTGCCAATAGAGAGTTGTCGTTTGAACATCATGCATGTTTTGCGCATGTTTTACAACTCAGAGTGAAGGATGGTTTAAAAAGAGCCGGATCGATCAACAGTGTTCTTAAACGATGCTCTAGGCTGGTTGCACATGTTCGAAAGTCTACTATAGCTGCTGATGTCCTCCAAAATTAAAACAAAATGCACTGCAATACATTTACCAGGTGGAACTCCCAGTTAAAGATGGTTAAATCAGTACTTGTGATCTCTGAAGTTAAGCTAGGAGAGCTTGAAGAAGCACCAGTCTTGTCGGCCCATGACAGAAATGTTTTACGTGATTTGGTAGAGATCATAACTCCATTTGAGGAAGCAACAGATTTTGTTCAAGTTGACCTTTCTCCATCTGCAGGTTACATAATTTCGTGTGTACAAGGCTTGGCCTACCACTTGCAGCGAATCTCCTCAAAATTCAAATCTCCCTTTGTAGTTTCGTTCGGAGCCTCGTTTGACAAACGAATGCCATACTATGAAGACACAGTAGCACACAATCTAGCAGCTGTGTTACATCCACGATTTAAGCTTCGGTGGTCTTCAGATGATGCAGAGAAATCCAATACAATTGAAGTACTCAGTGATGCTACTGATGCTGTAATTTTTAAATGAGTGATTGTGAACTCACCTATAGCTGTTGATCCACGGCCTCGTCCACCAGTAGCTAAAAAGTCCAAGCTGAATGACAAATCACTGTATAACTTCATGGGAGAAACAATGAGTGGAAGTGAAGATGTTCCTGGTGCAAAGCTTGATGAATACCTAAACGCACCATTGGATACCAACCTAGCCACGTTTTGGCTGGAAAATAAATCGAAGTTTTTTTGATTCTTGCTGAAGTAGCCCGAGAAGTTTTAAGCGTACCTTCATCATCCTCTCCTGTCAAACGACTTTTCAGCATTGCAGGAAAGGTATTTACACCTGAGTGCTGCCGCTTGACAGATGCAAGGTTACAGGAACTAATCTTCATTACATGCAACAATTAATATATGTATTATGTATGTATGCATGCAACAATTAATATGAGTGTGTATTCGATATAATGAAATTCAAAAACAATTGAACATTGAAGATGATCGAAACAATTGATATTTAATTATTTATCAAAGTATTTAAAATACAAATGTATACTTAAGTACTATGTTACGTACATATACTTAAGGAAGTACTTAAGTCCTTCGTTATTAGGCAGTAATGTACTTGTACTTGTACTTTTAGTGTGAACCTATGTACTTTTAGTGTGAACCTATGTACTTGAGATACAGTAGTTATCAAAAAAACCTTTACGTTTCGTTCTACAGAACGATCGTTTCGTTTTAAGAAACGATCCAAACATTGTCATTGTTCTCTGTTATGTTTTACTCAGCTGTCATAACTTTTTGTTAAAATTATCTATATCAATAGATAAAGGTTTCAACAAAAAGTTATGACAGCTGAGTATAACACAGTAGAGAACAATGACAATGTTTGGATCGTTTCTTAAAACGAAATGATTGTTCCGTAGAACGAAACGTAAAGTTTTTTTTGATAACTACTGTATACTTAAGTACTTTAAAAAGTCCTTGAACCCATGCCTGTTGTGGACCAGGCTTTATTCACTAAATGGAGTGTTTGCTACGAGGAGGTTAGTTAACTACAGTAAAGTGGCATTTTCATTCCGTCCTTTGGCCTTGACATTAAAAAATGAGGTGTCCATTACAGGGAGTGTCAGTTAAGAGAGGTTCCACTGTACTAACTAGATTTTAACTGGACTGACATGAACAAAGCGAAGTTTATTTCATAAATCTTTTCAATGTTTAGAAACAATTTTGTTGTTTAATTAATTTCATACAGTACTTAAGTTCATAAAACTAATTTCTGTAAATTGAAAGATTACAATAAGGAAAACGCAACGAAAATTTCCACAATTATTGTACATAAATTATGTTGTTTTTTTTTTTAAACTACATGTACATGCATGCTACATTTAGATGTCATGATTTGCTATTATATACATGTAGCTATAGTACTGAGAAACAAACAGAATAACACTACATGTACATGTACAGTAAGTTATAACAGCTGAATGATAAACCTATCATGAAAGATAACTTTGGTATAACAGTTTCATAGTATGCTATGAATATAAAACCAATATGCAACATCCGTATTTGTAGACAATAGAATCACAGAAGTCTCTAACCTTTGTTGGAGCTGAACAGCTAATCTTTCATTTCGTACTTCCTGCTCACTAAATTTACACTAAAATGTTGAAAAAAACAGATTCTTTGAAATAAAACAATTCTAGTACTTAAGAAAATAAATCCAGGTCTTTCAAGTTCTTTTTTTCTTTTACAGCTTACATGCAAATAGTTTATGTAAAAGCTACAGTAAGTATTGCAAAAAAAGTGTACGCACTGCACCCGTAATCACAGAGTACAGTACAGTAAGTACTGAGTACTTGAATAATACTTCATTCAGCTGGTACATGCTTAATAATACTGCAGGTGTTACACGTTTACAGTACATTGACAAGTACTTTGTGAGGTAATTACAGTGTAGTGTGTAGTAATTACAGTGTAGTGTGTACACTTGCATACTGTATATTGGTTCAAATAAATAAGTACTTCAAGAAAAAAGGATCGAAAACTCCTTGGGTAGGCCTGGCCTTGCCTGGGCTATTCTTATCCATAACTTTCCTTCATAACATAACATGCAAGACCATAATCCCAATAAATGACAAAAATCTTGAATCGTTTGTCACTGACAGTTAGCTCCTTTCGTAGAGTTATTAGCTTTTGAGAAAGTGGAGTAAGCATTCATACTGTATCTTGTATATCTGCTACAGGCACTTGACTACAACTTACCAGGGGGTGACAAAAATCTTGAATCGTTCGTCACTGACAGTTAGCTCCTTTTGTAGAGTTATTAGCTTTCGAGAAAGTGGAGTAAGCATTCATACCGTATCTTGTATATCTGCTACAGGCACTTGACTACTTACCAGGGGGTGATGAAAATTTTTGCAGATTTAGTGCATATAGTAAATTGGCAATGGTGTGTTGGTCATTCATGCTGCAAAATCATCAAAATGCTTGAATCAGCTTTCATTATAATGTGCTGTTATTTAGGTATTGCAGGATGAACTACATGTATAAGCCACCCTTAGATAAACTAACATACATTGTAATGTTATGCTTCTTTAAATAACTAAATTATCAGGAAGCAATTAAAGTTAAAAAAATATTGAGTTAAAAGTCAAAACACGAAAATTTATTTGCAACGAAATTTCCTGCTATCAGTGAGCCAAATTCACTGTCCGATAATATTGGCTAAGTCTGCCACAACATACATTGTAGTAAGGAAATTTTTTGGTTAGCAACTACTGAGTTCCTGTTTGCAGCTGGATTATATGAATGAGTGCATAGAGCATTGTTTCACACAGCTCTGCAGTAATGTGAACAAAGTACATGTAGCATTGAGGTGCTATTATCACACTTATATGCTTCGCTACACACAACTGGGGTTTATTGTTATATACCACTAGGGCTGGGCGATAAGATTCATAGTGCGATAATCACGATAATATTTTACTGTCACTATCACAATATATTTTGTCTCCACTATTGAATGTTCCACAGGGTTGTGCACATGTACAATTACACAAGTGGTTGCATTGTTACCAATTTTTGCAGCTGTTCAAATAGCTATAAGTACTTGGCAGAATTCAGGGTCCAATTCTTCTGATAATATTAATGGCTCCACTAGTGAAGTTTAGAAGTTTTTTGCTTTTCCTGCTGTTGATGGTAGGAACTAATAACTATTTATGTGCATCTGAAATATGGTATACTACTATCGCGATACTATCGATATCGGTACTATTACAGTAGCCCTCAAAAAAAAGTTGACGTCGCGTATTCGTTTCGTATTCGTTGCGTACAATAAAATGGTTATACTAAAATTGTTTTTCATTACAGTTTTATCACTCAGCTGTCATAACTTAGTGTTATACTGTTTGTTTATCA
>JAYJLX010037190.1:0-16157 GCA_036873525.1 Chalinula nematifera | reverse complement strand
CTATTACATAGTTAAATAGGATAGCTTGTAGTGGAGTGGTATTGGGTGAAATACATATTGGGGGCCAAAGAATGAAGCCAAGGTTCAAAACACTGTATGGGAGAATACTATAACTACCCGCCAACCATATAGTATATGATAATCTAGTATCATGATGATTGTAGGAGTTTTTGAAATCAATTGACAAAAGAAGATGTATCCCTTGAGTGATCCTTGATTAAGGTTGACATTCAGTAGAGCTATTATAGCTATACCATAACTGTTACTGGTATAAACTGAAAGGCTATTAATAGACCCCATCCTTTAATAACCTTGTCCTGCTCACAAGAAACACAAGGTAGTGTTGGTATATTAAAGGCTACTCCACATTCGCCATTACTACAGTTATGTACAGTCATTGACTCAATGGTTACTTTATTACCAATACTGTCACTGTAGACTAGATAATGCTGAGGGTGGCTCACACTCCAATATTGTATTACTCTCACCGCTTCCAATAATTACCACAATCTTTTTACTGTAGTAGTGGTAGTTTACAGGCTCATTGAATTGTTCCAGTGTGTAGTTACCAGGACTAATTATGTGTATTGTGATAAAATCATAGTCCTCTAGTCCTTCCAGAGCCTTGTTGATGGTAGCACAGAGAATATACCGGCCAGGATTTGAATCATCTGTTGGTGCACACTCCTCATCATTACCATGTATACTGTCAACATGTATGTTAACATGCTCATCATCTACTGTCATCAGGAAACATGGCTGGAGGAGGAATATCAAGTGAATCATTGTAGGCACTAAAATGTTTCTTCACAACTGGCTATCAGTAACAATATAGGGTAAGTTATACTATAGTACTAATAGGGCAATGATTATCATCATTATAGTGATCTCTGTAAATGTATGAATGTTTCTTTTATGGTCTGCATGAAGACAACAAGTGCACCAAACAGCAAATGATGATAACACAGGGATTGATAATGTAGAAAATGAACTTAGGCACAAAGCAATAAAGAAACAAAGCCACAATTTGAAGAGCAAAATAAATCCCAGCGAAGCTTTGATAATCCCAGGAGTTGTCTGTGCCATTCTTGTAGGGTCCAGTAAATACATCCGTTACTAATATCAGCAGGTCTTTCTTGAATTTTATTTTATTGAAGCATTTTTGAAAGTATTTCAGGGGATAGACTAAGAGATACACAGTAGGTACAATAATGAATACTATTAACACTATCAGTGCTAGAGTACCAGCAGCAATATGCTGTGGATCATGAAAGCACATCAATGATTTGAGTATCTTAACAGATGTTTCTGTTATTAGTGTAAAACACAGGGTAATATACTGAAGCAATAGTGTGGGGTAGGGATGGTTGTATGTTGAATCGTCTCCAAAAGCGAGCCAATACACGATGAATAGGTCTAATAATAGTAACCGCCCACTTCCAGCCTTTATCATACATAACTATACACCCATATACAATAGCCAACAGAAGGAAGGGGTAAAACGCTATTACATAGTTAAATAGGATAGCTTGTAGTGGAGTGGTATTGGGTGAAATACATATTGGGGGCCAAAGAATGAAGGCAAGATTCCAAATACTGCATGGGAGAATATTGTAAAAATCTATAATCCACCTTTAAAGCCAAGTTAGTACTATTGTGTAAGCTTTTGACACCACTTGACAATATAAGACTGATATATCCTTTGAGTGATCCTTGATTAAGGTTGACATTAAGTAGAGACAGCTACCATAACTGTTACTGGTATAAACTGAGAGGCTATTAATAGACCCCATCCTTTGATAACGTTTTTCCACTCGCAAGAAACACAAGGTAATGTTGGTACATTAAAGGCTGCTCCACAATCAACATTACTACAGTTGTATACTGTAATTGACTCAATGGTTATTTTATTGTTAATGATGTACTGTATACTATAGATAATGCTGAGGATGGCTACACTCGATTGTTGTATTCTTCTCACCACTTCCAATAATGGCTACACTCATACGGTTATATAGTAGTAGTTTACAGGCTCTGTGACTGCATGTGCATTGTTTCAATGTGTAGTTACCAGGACTAACCCATAATGATGGACTTATAGTACTCAAGTCCTTCCAAAGCCTCGTTGATAGCACAAATGTTATCTGTGCTGGTCAAATTGTGGTATGCACTCTTCATCACTACCATTTACAATATCCACGAGTATAACGTGCTCCCTGGACACGGCCATCAGTAGATATAAGTCTGAGCCTATTATGCTAGGCATGATTTTCAGAATAATAGGTAGAGTAAAGCATCAAGAATTATTCCAGAATAATGGGTGTGAAATGGAGAATATTAGGAATAAACAGAAGAAATATAGTTCTAGTTTAATTCATTATAGAACTTAATCAATTACAATTATTAATTAGCAATGTTTGTTTTTGTCTTTTAGCATTGCAATTTAGTATAATGAAACTGAGCCAAATATAGAGCTAAAAATTAACAACACCACCTTTTAAATTATTTTCTGTACTTCATTATAATTTGAGCTTGATTTTAAGGCGGAAATAATTGAGAATAATAGGTGAATCTGAGAGCATATATAATAAGATCAAAAATTGAGAAATGCTGAATAGAATAATAGGTAAAAATAAAAGCATAATAGGCTCAGCCTTATCAGTAGACATGGCTGGAGAAGGAACAACTGGAGGAAAAATATTCCTTGAATCATTGTATAACTGGACAAAAAAATGCTTCCTTACAACTGTTGTTCAATTGATAACAAGCATTAAGCAATAACAAAAGACTGGACAAGGACCAGTAACAGTCATGATACTATATGATAACACTAACCATACGTATGCACCTGCACTTAATAAGGACAGTATAGGACAAAAGCATGCAAAATTACACAGACCATGCAATCTTTACCATTATCCTATTGGAGATGAGATTGCATGCGAAAAAGGTTACATAAGGATATTGTGATCAGCTGTTGTGTACTGAAGTAATTCCACTTTTATGTCTCATTTAGTTATGGATTTGTTCATGCAGACAAAATACTTGAGAAGGAAACACTTGATGTCACAATGATGTCTGCAATATTCCTCGAATCCTATTATTCTAAGCTGCCCATTCTGCATGTATTATTCTAAGCTGCCCATTCTGCATGGATTGAATTCACCTCAGTTAATAATACATCATTCATTCGGCAATATATTTGGGTATGCCATGATAATATGATAAGTTAATAACTAAACTAATAAAAACATAATAAACGTATTATAAAGCCAACCATTATTAAACTTATAAAGGGTTTTAATGATGTGAAAGTCAAATACTGGCAATGTGTGTTTTAATCTTATCAACAATGTCATTACGTTTCAGACTTTCAAAGACTTCAATTAACTTCCTCCATGAAACCTCACTGGTCCGCCCCAGTATCCATTTATGCAATATGGTTTCCATGCGTAAACTAGCAGACATGGTTGGGTTATCTCTAATGATTGTTCTTTCATTAAAGGAAATCTTCAGCTTTCGGGCAATATCATCCCACAATGCTGAGGCTTCTTCAAGGCATTCAAAGGCGTCTTCAAGTGAAGGAGATTGGGATAAAACATCTACAGAATTACATAACCATGATGGCAATTTGCAATGTGTATTTGATAAAGCAATAGACAGTATACATACCATCATTGATACTTGATGAACTGATATCAGGGCCGCCACATGTTGAATTGCTGGCTAAGCTACCCTCACTCTTTACAGTGTTTACAGTTCCTTCCCTAGTAGCTTTCATTAACAAGGTTGTATTAAGAAGTATCAAAGAGATAAACTTCAGTATAACGCCATTATGTAATAATTAATAATAGGCGTTGATGTGCATGCTAAGTGTATTCATGGCTAGGTAGTATAATGTACCTTTCGTTGAATCAATGGGTTTGTTTGGTTGTTGAGCTGAAACAGACTCTATAGTAATTATATAAAGGAATCAGTACATGAAATTAATGCGGGAATAGCCTGAGTTACACAGCAATTGAGTATACATTACGTAATAATTATAGCACTGAACACAGGGATGATATCAGCACAATGCGCAGTGGCAGGATTGGAAAAAAAGGGAGGTTCCATGCAAAACAGGTTGGTGTGCAAAGCATTTAAGTGCATGCATGTTCCAAAACTTTTACAAAAAAAAAACGCCCACTCTGCATGCATGATGTTTGCAATGGCATGATGTGGGAATATCTTACAACTCTATAGGAGCTAGCGGCTTAATACAATGTATTATACATAATAAATTTGAGTGAAAGTGGGGGCTCCATGGCACCCTTGAAACCACCCACCCACCCCCCCAAAAAATCAGCCACTGCATTATACCGCGAGAAATCATGTGTATTGACGGGAGAAATATTTGACGGGTCTTGCCAATTCAAAATGGCTGACTCAGCTGTATTCACATTGTCTTGTTATCTAATTACACAGGCTGAACTACCAGCCCTCCCTTATGCAAACAAATGATCTTTCTATGCTTGTATGTATAAGTGGCTTCTTACAGGAATTAATCAAAGAGGAAAAATATTTGATTTTTAACAAAATTGTCAATAAGTATTTCTCCCGTCAATATTTCTCGCTATACGGGTAACAGCTCACGAGGCTGAAGGCTATAATATATTCCATAACTGCAAGTAAATGATAACATGGCCGTTTGTTATAGGTACAGACAGTGCCTTTGATGCACCTAAAAATTGGTACATCAACTAAATCATGCTGGGAGGGGGGGGGGGGGGGGGTGGGCTGAGCATTATTTATGACCTGTTACCAGAATGTAAAATGGAAGTGAATTATTTTTCAAACATTTTATATTTAAAATATCGGGGGGGGGGGGGGGGGGGGGAAGCTTCAGCCTCTTGCCCCCCCTTCCCCCTCAGTGTTCTGCTACTGTTTGAGTATAGTGAATTTGAATGGACTTTTATAGATACCTTAATTTTCATAATTCATGCACTCACCGTTGGTTGATGCTTCATCATACAGACCCTGCATGCGATATAATGAATATACAATGTAACCACATGTACAACTCTATTATGTAATAACCCATGCAATTAAGCCTATATAGGCATATACTGTAATTGGCATATTATATACTGACTTACCCTCCTTCGTAAAACATCAATACACTTCTGTTTGGCAGAATCAACCCAATGCTTTTTTAGTAGATCAACAGGTGACCGTTCATGCTACAATGAACATAATGTGACATGTACATAATACACTATAGTAATGAATCAATATATGGGTTAGTGGGTGGAGCTCGAACAGTATCAGTATGCAGGCATGTACAATGACAAACATATATACTTGCTCTAAATATATTACTATCAGGGTGCTTCATATGGTGGGCTGAGGTTTATAATGATTAGCATATTGTGGGTGGAGCTTAATTCACAATACTAAATGGTATTGGGTATATGCATGTACACTGACAATAGGTACATGTACTCTGAATATACTACTATCAACATAGGGTGTTTATAAATTCATAAAATGGGCTGATAGTTTAGTTATTAGTATATTCTACTATGTTGGTATACAACAGGCTAGGTGATCGCTTCTATTTGCCAAACAATTAATATAGCCACTATAATTATTGTTTATTAGAAGTAAGTCACATGATATATAGATGGGAATATCATACCCAATCAATATGGAGGATATATACTTTAGACTTATGGCAATATACCGGCATGCAGGATCACGGAAAGACTGACAAAAATGCTTAATCACATGTACAATAAACGTCATATCACACAATGAAGAAAAACGGCCTTGGGTGGAAAAAAAAGAAAAAGATAAGACAGCAATCCAAAACATCATGCGCATGTAGTGCATGTGATAACAGAATTGGGCATGTAAAGAAAAATGGTGTACCCACATGCAGCCTACCAGTGCTACTGATTTATTTCCACAACCGTGAAAAAAGGGGTGTGGTCTATGAGTATAATGTGTATGAGTACAATTACAGCATCCCACACTCAACTTACATTGTTAAGTGCTTTAATGTCCAGTCCCTGATCAAGTAGATAATCAATAACTTCATTACCACGGAGGCATGCAATATGTAAGGCAGTGTTTCCATCCTATATTGAAAATAATAACAATAGTATTATTAGTATTACGAGATACAGCTTTATTGGTTTGTATATATTGACGGAATAATAAAACACAGTGAACTCTAATTATATTTAGATATTAAGCCTTTAATACATCATGTAAAGCTTCATAGCTCAGTTTCAGCCTCACGTATGAGTCCATGCGATACTCAATGCAGTCTTGTAATGCACTGACTAAATGTTGTGTATAGCCACAAATATCAAGCTATCCGTGGAAACTATCTTGTTTTCAGACACAGTCCGTAAGCATTTTCTTGTATAATTGTATACTAGTATATTGAGCTCTATATATCACCACATGATATATAGAGCACAATATAATTAAAATGCACAATATAATTAAAATGCACAATCTATGAGTGGACTGAATGTGGTGGGTGTAGCCACAAAAATATCAAACTATATTCTGCAGAAACTATATATACCGGTAATGCATCTTGTTTTCATTATACAATGAAAAACCTCAGTTACTACTGATAAGGCTTATAATCAAGGAGTTTAGTATAATATAGTCATATTGATCAAGCTAACCCCCGCCCACACAATAAGAATATCAGATACATACTGAAGACACTAATCACACTACTTACAATTGTTAGTAGTCCCTTATCTGCTCCATGACTGATAAGAACTGAAGCAGTTGCTTTATTACTAGCCCAGTGTAATGGAGTCAAACCACCCTATAGTATATATAACCAAATCATCACCAACAAAACCAATTTGAACATGACCAAACAAATACAAATGGAAGAGCACATTAATGGAGAAGCATGGAAAGCACAACCCTAGCCCCACCCACCCCATGTACTGCATATTAGTCCACACAAGCAGTCACAGACTACATCACAACTTGATTTCAACTGACAAACTGAAACCATACAACCACACACACATGCACAACACACAATAATGTATATACCCTATTCCTTGAATCCACTGGAACTCCTACATCAATGAGATATTTAACTACTTCAGCATTACCCCTCCTACTCGCATCATGTAGAACGGTATCGTCATCCTATATACAATGGAAAATAGATATAAAACACAACGCATAACAAAACACATGCATGCAATTAAAACAATAGTCAAGTACATTTTTATTTAAACAAAATTCTATAAACCATTTTAACAGTATTTGTAGTTGTGTACTGATACAACACTACCATGGCTACACCCACAAATAAATCAGACCATAGCATACAATACCTTTTCAGTAGCTTTAATTGACGCTCCATGTGATATTAGCAGCTGGGCTATATGAACCGTTTTGGCATAATGTAGAGGACTCGCCCCACGCTATAAGATAAAGGGTAAAGTATAAATTATTGTAGTTATAGTGTAGTTGTGTTTAGTTGTGTTACACAGTACAGTACTGGAATACTATTATAGAGTACACTGTCTATGTGGTTGTCTAAAAGTACAAGTGATGAACAGACCTCGGATCATTTAAGATATCAATATTCATTATCCACACAACAACTAATGTACATGTATCCCTCATTATATACACATACACACACACATGGATTATAGGGATAATTAGTACACTCAAACAATATACCAACTGATATAGAATCATAATGACTAACATAATCAGTGATGTTGGGATTAGCCTTGTACTTAATTAGCAGCAGTTCAACAACATCATTATGATCATAGTCGGTGGCATAAATCAATGGAGTACGTTTCAACTAAAATGTAAAAATAAAACAATACATTAAACTAATACCAATAACACCAGACCACCTCAACAAATAGACAGCACACTACTATACTAGGATAAAATGGTGGACATTCACTTATAAATGAGATATAAATGTACAGTGGAACCCATATATAATGACCACCATTGGGACATGTACTATAAGGAACTCTATTGTGATACAGTTTAAATTAACGGTTTAACCATTCATGTTGATCACTATATGTGAGTGTAGTCTGGTATATAGCTATAGCCCCTCCCCCCTTGATGTGAGACTAATATGATTGGTGGTCTATAAACTAACAATAGTTTATCATACAGAGAGTATGGGACATGATATTAGTATAATAGTATCAATATATTATACTACTAGTTATAGTGTGAGTCTATTCTCATACAATATTAACACATAATCATTATACACACTAAACAGCATGTTATGGATATACTCATATACTTACAGAGTCTTGACAATTTACATCCGCTCCTTTAGAGATACAATCCTCCACTCCCTCTTTATTACCCTTCATAGCTGCAAATATTAATGAATTATTCTGAAATTTAAATGAAAATCAAATTAATGATACAAAATTAATTGACAAAACCATCGTTAACACTATAAATTGGGCGTGGTCTGTTAGGAGGGGTAATAACCCCATATCCATGTACCCATTCCAATTGTTATAGTAGTTTGGTGGGAACGCTATACTTGGCATGCTATGCAAATGGTCTGGCCAAAAATCCGAATTATATGAAATCCATTCTATCTGGTGATTGCTGAGATACTTATGAATATCATTATTTAATTAATTATTGCTTGTAAATATCCTTATTTAATTAATTATTGCTTGTGAATATCATTATTGATTTATAATTTTTATTATGGCATTAAAAATGTCAGCAAAGCTGCACTGAGTTACGAAAATATCGTGCTACTGCACTAGCTGATCTAAAGGAGCTTCAAATGAAAAATACACTATACTCGGCTGGTAATACAATTTTATAAAAATGTGAGTAAAGGCCCACATACACTATGAAACTTGTTTGTTTGTGCCTGGTTTGGTATTATCATATAGTACTACCGACAACTGCTGCTGATATTGGCTTGTTATGCTTGCCTTCCCTCCAAAAAAAAATTTTTTGTTTGCTGATCCTATATACAGTATGTGGCTTTTACGAAGACTATAGGTTTTTCCTCAGAATATCACAGACAACAATGAGTCTGTCCAGTAAACAACGTGCAGTATTATAACTGAAACCATGTGCATTATAGACTGTCCGTAATAGGCATGGCAAACTTAATTAACCAGTTCAATTTTTAGTATATTTCCGTAAATTATCGAATATTTCGCCATCTTGGTGTACATCAGAGGTTGCGATTGCAGAGAATCGATTGTTTTCAAAGACGACTCGGGTATATGTAATGCAAAATCATATAAAAAACTAGTAATCTGCTTTTCTAACGAATTTAATAAGCCGTTTTTGCAATTGCAGTGTAAAGATATATTTTCCTATACCTCTGCATAATAAAGTTGTACACCAAGATGGCCGACCTAGTTATTAATTTTGCTTCTACTACGCCTATTGCAGATGGTCTATATAATTGCATTCTGGCTTTAACCATGCATATTCAATTTAATGGCTTTAACCATGCATATTCAATTTAAATCACTATAGCAATACAATGATGTATTGACATATATCAGTTATGTGCCAAAATTACATTATATATAATACATGGTTGCTATTAAAAAAAGGGACTCACAAGACTCTCAGTCTCGTTCTCAGTTTTGTCTAACTTCTTGTCCATTTTAACGTTATTTGGTGACGGAGTCCAACGTATAACACAGGCAAAGAGTCCAAGGGGATATCAAGAGACTGCACGTTTTTTGAAGGGCGTGGCTAAAAATTGCACCGTATAGCCCCACCTTAAAAAGACCTCGTATGCGTGCATACATCCGGCTACTGCTCAAGTAACGATTTGATCTAAGAGCAATTATAAATTGTTTTAAAAATAATAATAAACATTTGAAACAAATAAACATGACAAAGTACTGGTGGAACTGATGCTTTATTGTGAAAATTGTTTTAAAATAATATTAACTTTTTATTCATTAAAAATTGTTTAATTTAAAAATTAATTAGGTATAACAATTATTAACAAAAGAAAGGTTTGATTAATGTACTAAGCACTGCATGGGATCTCCTATACAGTAGATGTTTCTCTTCATTTAGCAAAAGCATTGACAGCCATTTCTCTTATATCGGCTGTTACCACTGCAGTGATCCCAGTGCATGTGATCAACAAGACGATTGAGAGTAAGATGGAGGGTTTGATAGGAGTATATGAGGCTCATCAAATTCCCATAATAGACCAGCACGCAATACCTTAAACACATACACACACAATCAATACAGTAAATATACACTAATATAATATATACCAATATTCATTAGAGTCATCACTGTGTCTAGTCTATGAGCTGCTGTATACATTCACTGAACTGGTCTCGTATCACTTGTTGAATAATACCATCAGTTCAGAGCGTAACTACATTCCTGTTGGTGCATGCCCACTCATGTTATGGTCAATGCATGCTAGTAATATAGTCATAAACAATAAGAAGACATGAGTAAGGTACAAATAAGGTACAAAACAGTAATTATGATGATAAACATGCATGTTAATTTAGTGGTATAAATTAATAAATAAACAAATAAAAACATAATAAATGTATCAGTTATAAAGCCGACCATAATTAAGCTAAAAGGGTAAATTAACAATTAATGTGAACTGTCAAACTGGCAATGTGTGTTTTAATCTTTGTAACAATGTCATTACGATTCAGACTCTCAAAGACTTCAATTAACTTCCTCCATGAAACCTCACTGGTCCGCCCCTGTATCCAATTATACAGCACTTCTTCTAATCGTCTACTAGCAGACACGGTCGGGTGATCACCAATAATCTTACGATTATTAAAGGAAATCTTTAGCTTCCGGGCAATATCGTCCCACATGGCTGTGGCTTCTTCAAGGCATTCAAAGGCGTCTTCAAGTGAAGGAGATTGGGATAAAATATCTACAGAATTATATAATCATGATTGCGCAATGTGTATCAATGGACTGTCAATACACGCATACCATCATTGAGACTTAACAAGCCGATATCATTAGGGCCACAGGTTGGATTGCTCGCTAAGTTACCCTCACCACTATGGCTAGTTTCTATTACACAAAATACAGTGAATATGAACAATAATTATCTATACACACATACATTCACACATTGTGTATCATACCATTTCCCAGCAACCAGGGGAGGTGAAGTGCTTTATCAATAGGTGTTTCATGATAATCCAGTTCAGGACACACTAGCATATTGCTGCTCATTTCATCATTTGGTTGATAGAATACGAGGTGGTGGCTGGTTGTGGCATGAGTAGATTCCATACCTGCAGCAGGAATGAGGAATCCAATATCGGGGTGGGCTAGATGCTCCTTCCCTTGGAAATTCTCCACTACCAGACCGATACCTTCCTTAACAGCTCTCAGTACAGTGGGACTGCGATTGGGTGGGGCAGTGTGGGTAATACCCAGGTAACGAAAGTGTTTGAATAGCGCTATTTTACCTTTAATTGAAGGAGATACGAACGTAATCTTGTTGTTAAACTGATGCTCGGATGGTGGCAATACTTGGATTACTGTCGACTGATACATGGCCATGCCCAGAGAAGGGAACAGACCACTAGGAATGGCCGCGTCTTTCCACTTCATGACAAGAGGGCTGACTTTACAACCTGAGGGGAGGTCGTTAATGGGATCCTGATGGGTTACTAGAGTACTGGGCATAAAGAAACTCTTTCCATCGGGTAAAGGAACAATGACCAGCATGTGTTCAAGTAGTGACAGTAAATCCCTTTTACCGAACAAATCCTTGGTAAACTCCTCCTCCAACATATCAAGGAGTGTGATATCGAATATACCGTAACGTACCAGAAGTTTCCTTGCTTCAGATGAGAGCTGCTCCAATTGGCTATCACACATTGATACGGCTGCAATCTTACTGACCTTCTTTGCCAAATAATCGGGAGAAAGGATTACGATATTGGGAAGGATCTTGTGGAAATAGAGGCAAATGTTGAGGTCGTGGAAATACATCAACGATCCTTTCACATCACTCTCATTCATTTCTATAATTGAACCGATCTCCACTAGTTCTGTGACTCTGATTATTTCACGGTTAGCACTTTTCATTTCGTTCAACTCCAGGTGGATCAGATACCAGCGGAGAGGGATATCGGCTTGCATATACGTTACAAATGCCAATCTACGAATCCTTTTAGCTATTTCCAATTCATGCTCGTCTCTGGAAATGGCATTCAAAGGGAAAATATATCTCACCTTTGATTCCGATCCGTCTCTTCGAGCTCTCGATTCCTTGTACACTTCAACATCATCAGTTTCCAGTAGTCTGGAGAGAAACTCATCTTTCTGTTCCAAGCGTTCCTTGATTCCGCCATTTTTTCTCAATCTCTTATATTCGTCCAAGTAGGTGCCAACGATGACTATTTTCGGTTTTTTGCTTTCAACTGTCAGCCCTGAAACTTCTGGTTGTCGGATATCTCTCCTAGCAGAGATCAATGATGACAGCAACTCTTCGTTTGTGGTATTCCTGTGTTCTTCTCCCACCCTTTTACCATCTACACAGTAATAGAAGTTGACATTGTCTGTCAGCATTTCATCCAGCTTGTGAACAATGATGTTGACAGAATTGAATCGTACCAGAGAAGGAGCAACATCAATGTAGCTAGCTTGGCCACCAGTGTCCAATAGGTTGATGAAATGTGTTTGATCGATTTCAATACATTCACCTAGTGTAGGCAATAATTCAAGAAGTTCTCTGTAGGCTTCCGATCTGTCAAGGAGTGCTTGTGGTTGCATACGAACAGCATCAGTAGTGGTGGCTTCATTGGGTTGTGTTGTGTTATTAGAGTGTTGATCGGTTACAGCAGTTGGAGCAGTTGATGAAGTGGTGGAATAAGTGGGTGTGGCCACAAAGTTCTCGTTCCGTGATCGCTTCTCTGATTTCATTGCCTTCATACACTTTGCCAGTTTCAGTTGTAAGTCTTGTTTCTGTGCTGTCCTCCATTGACAATGTCTGTCAGCCATGACGAATCGTGACTCTATTGTGTCATCATCAGTAGTTGTTGTTGATTGTTGTTGAGTGTTCCCTCTGCTCTGTCCTTCCTCGTCTGATGAAGTGTATCCATTATCGTCAATGTGAGGTGGTCTTTGTCTGTCCTCATCATCACTGCTGCTGTTACTACTGTCAACAGTGTCTCCTTCCACTATACACATTGGAAGAGGGTTGACCACTGATGTACTGTGATGGTGTTTGGGTGGTGGCTCATTGAGGAGGAGATTAGCGACGGATGTCTTTCCTGCTCCTGATGCACCCGATATGGAAACATTCGTCCATTTGGTGTTGACAATTCCTTCCTTAGTTGCTTTTACTAACAAGGGGAAGTACTCTGTATGAAAAAGAGCAAGGTGATAAACATACGATAATTATTATGAATCAATAATTGTTTCTTGTGTTTATATTAATATAGTTGTAGTAGATGCTATAATTTAGTAGGTTTAAGGTAGTATAATAATGTACCTTTCGTTGAATCAAAGGGTTTGTTTGGTTGTTGAGTTGAAACAGATTCTATAGTAATTACATAAAGGGAATAAAGGATAAATAATTATATAAAATGGAACAGAATAACAGAATAATGAATTACAAATAATTAAGTATATACATGCATTGTAAACAGGGATGAGCATGAATATAACAAACTGTCCATTCATGCCAGAAACCTTGTCATTTATGACTCCTATATAATTCACTCACCATTGTGGGTTGCTGCTTCAGCATACAGACCCTATGGATATGATACAGTCAATGTAACAGCAACTCACGGTAATAATTCCCAGCATGATGAAAGCATAGGTTTATACTGTAACTGCATGATTAGTATTAGTTGGCGTACTATGTGACTTACATTCCTTCGTAAAATATCAATACACTTCTGTTGAACAGAAGCAGACCAACGCTGTTTCAATAGATCAATAGGTGACTCTCCACTCTGTATGCATGGAAATAAAAAACTAGATTAACTATATAGTTCAACTGTTAAGGATACCATAAAATTAAACAGGCAATTTTCATCGTTTAAAAATTTTTGTAGTTGGGCCCGGGCAGACAAAAAAAATTATGTAATAGCTTATGAAAATTTTTGACTAAAAGTGCTTTGTGTGTATGTGTATTTTACACTTGCACAGCGATAAAAATTCATTATATCTGAAAATCTTAATTTTGGAATTACTATAGTTGAAGTTACATTAAAATTTCCCATTTTACGGTATAATTATAACCATTCATGTTGATCACTATATGTGAGTGTAGTCTGGTATAGCTATAGCCCCTCCCCCCTTGATGTGAGACTAATGTGATTGGTGGTCTATAAACTAACAATAGTTTATCATACAGAGAGTATGGGACATGATATTAGTACAGTACCAATATAATTATTATACTATAGTTATAGTGTGAGTCTATTCTCATACAATATTAACACATAATCATTATACACACTAGCCGGACAGCATGTGGGATACTCATATACTTACAGAGTCTTGACAATTCACATCTGCTCCTTTAGAGATACAATCCTCCACTCCTTCTTTACTACCCTTCATAGCTGCGGATATTAATGAGTTATTCTGAAATTTAAATGAAAATAAAATTAATAATACGAATTGACAAAAACATAAACAGAATGGGCGTGGTTAGTAGATAATTGGTTAGGATGGGTAGTGGTCTGGCTAAAAATCATTATACGAAACCCATTCCATCTCAGTGATTGCCTATGAATATCATTATTTAATTAATTATTGCTTATGAATATCATTATTTAATTAATTTTGCTTATGAATATCATTATTGATTTATATAATTATTAATTACATTAAAAAAAGCTACATGCAGTTACGAAAATATATACTATTGCACTAGCCACCGGTCTAAAGGAGCTTCAAATGAAAAATACACTATATTGACTGGTCAGTATTATATTTTTTTCAAATGTTAGTAATGATAGCTATGGAATTCAGTGTTGCATGTAGTAGTGACTGCCGCAATTATCGCAATGGGCTATGGAAAAAGTTTGTGCTATGCTTGCCTCCCTTCGAAAAAAAAAATTTTTATTTGCTCATCATCTGCGGCTTTTATGCAGACTATGTCTTTCCTCAGGGATATCACAGACAGATCCCTAGCTCCCGGGCGTACACAACATACAGTACACATAATTGTAAATAACTGAGACCATGTGCACTATATAATTGCATTCTGTAAAACGGGTTTGGCTTTAACCATGCACGCATATTCACTTCAAATCACTAGCAATATGTATTGATATTAGTTATGGGCCAAAATTACAAAGATTATATAATTATATTAAAGAGGGTATAGCACTCACAAGACTCTCAGTTTCACTCTCAATTTTGTCGAGCTTCTTTAACATTCTTCTTTTTTTTTTTTTTTTGACGTTATTTGATGACGGAGTCTAATGTATAGGAGCAAAGAGTCTAGGATATCACAGAGAAAAGCAGGGGTTTGAAGGGCGTGGCTAAAATTTTGATCACGCGTGCAGCTCAGCCCCACCCTTTTTACCTCCTCCTGCATACATTCGCGGCTGCTGCTCAATAACCAGTAACGATTTCACCCGATCTACAGTTCTTTAAGAGCAATCATGTTTTGAAAAATTATTAATGAAAAACATTTGAAACAAATAAACATAACTATAAGGACCGGTGGTGCTTTATTTATGAAAATAGCTAAAAAAATTACAGAAGATTTAATTAATGATAATAAACATTACATAGGATCTCCTATATAGTAGATGTTTTTCTTCGTTTAGTATAAGCATTGGCGGCCATTTCCCTTAATCTGTTACCAGCTGTGACTCCAGTGTGATCCACAAGACGATTGAGATACGATGGAGGATTTGATAGGAGTATATGAGGCTCATCAAATTCACACAGTAGACCAGCACGCAATACCTTAAACACACACACATGCAGTCAATCAATACAGTATACACACTAATAATTATAATATATACCATTATTCTATCAGAGTCCATCACTGTGTCTAGTCTATGAGCTACTATTAACACTGTACATTCACTGAACTGGTCTCGTATCACTTGTTGAATAATACCATCAGTTCTATAGAGTGTAATCAATATATT
>JAYJLX010037189.1:0-40643 GCA_036873525.1 Chalinula nematifera | reverse complement strand
TTCCTTACAATGATGGAGTGGTGAAAACGCCATTAACATCAGTATAAGTAGTAATAGAGGTAACTTTGGCTCCACCCTATAGTATAATAATAATTATATCCAACCATCAGTTAATACTGTATTCAATGGCTGCTATATAACCTGGGATAGTTGAGGCCAGGATAGCTGTAAATCTGGTTTAATGTCCTGCAGTTGTTGTTTTAACTGTAGCAATCCGATCGATCCACCGTTCAATAATATAACAACATAATCACCGCAAATTTCACATGACTTGACTCCGCCCCTCATATCCATTGGAACATAGCAACACTGGTTCACTAATTAAACAATAATTAGGGGGCGGGGCAGGTAACGGTTCAATTGATAAGGTTATAAAGATATACTAACCTCCCTCTAATAATCGTATATCAGTTGAAGTAGCCTATAAAGCAAATATAGTAATATTTTAATAGGTCATATATATATACATACTTGTAGAATATAACCGCCGATATTTCCAGCGAATATAGTCGAAGTTTGTGTAGCGAAACCACTATTATCAACCTCCGTTATCTCTTGGCTGGTCTGAAGGACCTTGCATATCAAATACACACACAGTAAAACAATACAGTACAATATACTACCGGCCGGTGATATACCATAGTGGAATCCGCTCTTGTTAGAATCAAAAACTGATGCTCATCGCTCTAAAATATGAATGAACTTTCAATTAATAACAAGCCACACCCCTTAGACCACACCTCCTTACATTATCAGAGGAGAAAACTGTCCACATATTAAGACAGCCCGGTAACTCAAATGTAGTCACAATCTGAGGCCGTATCTCCCTCTATAGGCAGTAATAATATATTATACAACATTTACTATTATACTATAACAGTCTTTACCTGAACTACACATAGTGCACCATTCTTACCATGGCCAACACATATCACCAACTCGAGATTGAAATCAGACTTCTGTGAAAACTCCTCCTGCAATAAAGACCACACCCACTTCATTAAACTATGGATACATAACATATACTTACCGAGACAACAACAGATTCACCGACACACGAATCAATGACAGGTCCAGTACACAATATACTATCACACACCTAAAACATAGACACACACACAAACTATGATCAGTATAATAATAATAATAAATATTACTTGAAACTTGTTAGAGGACGTTGGTACAGACTCTATACAATAAAATATATCACACATACACACAATATACTATACTTATTATAGTTTACCAATCAGTTCCCTATGGTCAGTATTATCACCATCATCTATCATTAAACTCATTATAAATACACTTGTATGAAGGATCGCTATAATATACCACTTACCTACTAAACCAATGGCAGTATCTTTACCGTACATTAACAGCAATGAATTACCTAACCTGGACCCAATGAATACATAATGAGGGTCCATACAGCATATCTATTAATAACTATTAATAACCACATAATTAATAGCAATAATACTACTTACACATGAGGACAACACTGATGAAGCTAGTTTACTAATGGATAACGATTTAATCCCACGCATACCACTATCAGGAACCAGAGTAACACTATACCTATAGTACATCATTACTATAATATACTGTACAATATTATAAGTATTATACTGAACTCACAAGTCACCGTTTCGTAATGAAACAATCATTTCATTGTCCGGCACAAACACTGCTTTACAACAATCCATTGAGATGGTAAGATCATTACAGGGCTCTTCAAAAACGACAAATAATAGTTATTAAAAGTTATTAAGTAATACTTACTCAAAGGGAATCTAGAGGATATATTATACATTGCGTTTAGAGTAACACCGTATGGAGGAGAGCTCTGGTTGAGGTATATCAATGAAGAGGACCCAAACAGCATTACACCCCCTATTATTAATAAACATAATTATAATTAATATATAATATAACTGGGATACCTACCTAAGGGTTTGGGAACTGGTATAAATGATGATAGATCAAACGGAAGGTGCAGTACCCTCCATATGATGGTATGGTCTCTGTTAATAGTATTCAACGACAGACCATAAACACAATACGAGTCACTTCGCAATGATATACGCCTATATTATGGAAACATTAAGAATAATTAATTGACCACGCCCCATTTAACTTACCCCGCCCATGTTGGCATCGGTTCACATAAAACTAACAGCATTGGATTATTGTAGCCCTCCAGGAAACAGATATCCTTGACTTTACCCACGGGATCAGGTAATGAAGATAAGCTTATAGTGTAACTAGGCAGGATCTTGTGTTGTGATTCACTATACATAATGAATGAGGTTAATGAATGACTTAATTAAGGAGTTAATAACCTCTTGATGACATCATCTTCAATAAGTGATTGTTGTAAGAATGGAACCACGCCCAGATGAGCACCAAACGCCAACAAAACAACACACCTCACCTCTGGATCAACACAGACTATTGGTCGAGTATAATTATTAGCCACGCCTTCCTAATAAACCAATAATTAGTAGGAGTAATAGAAGGAGGAGGGGGAGAGATGAATTACTCGTATAGTGTCCTCCTCAAATTGATGCATTGAAACAGTCTTTAGATTATTATATTCTGGATCATACTCAACAAATGACATCTATACACACATACAACAATAACTATACAAATACACAAACAAGTAACCACACTAACATACCTTGGCTTCATCAAATGACAACACTAGAGTATCCCGATCAGAACTTGGCAATCGAACTTTACCCATACTCTGTATATTACCATGGAAACGATATTCTGCCCTCTTCAATAGAGTAGATCTCCCTAATCAGAAAAGCCATTAACGAATAATACACAACAATCATCAAACGCACCCTTGCCACCATCACTGCCTCCTGATATACCATCATCCTTGACCTATTCATACCCATGGATTCAAATAACGAGGGATTTAATGTAATAGAATTGAACAGATAGCCTTGTACCTTAAACAATCTTAACAGGGATGTTGAAGCAACTGCCACATTATCTTCATTACTTGAAAAGAAACGACATGTTAAGCAATGCTCTACTCCGGTAGGAGGCAAGATATCACGACAAAGGGAATACATCTCCTCTTCACCGTACACGTGGTCAAGTATGTGGGCGTGTCATCTCACTCATATGCCCCTCCCCTCTCTATAAAGCACTTAGTGAAGCACATACCAAAATGGGTAACAACATTGATAAAGTGAGTGTATAATGACGTCCATTATTGGATTAAAGGGTGTATTTTATGTGTTAACAGGTTTGTACAGGACTGTATGTTGGCGGTCTAATGGGTAAACAATACAGTACAATGTAATTATGGAACTATTTAATCTAACATAATTATATAATATAGGAGCTACTAAGAAGGATGTGCTAACAAGTAATAATATAACTCATGTATTGATGTTACTGGAGGGTACGGAACCACACTTCCCTGATGTACGTATTTCATCTAATCATACTAGTATTATTGTATACCATTAATATATACGAATCATTAGGATTTTAAGTATAAACGTGTTGAAGTTCCAGATAGCCCCAGCACTAATCTGTTAGTAATTACCGATTATGCCCGTATATATGGATATATGTGTGTTATTCATTGTAGGAGTCAATATTTTAGAGAATGTGTTGACTATATACATGAATGCAGGTACAATTAATATAACTAGTTAATAACTTTTATTGATATTATAACATTGCTCTATAATAGAGTCAATGGAGGATCATGCTATGTCCACTGGTAAATATAATAACAGTAATACCTTATAAGGGTATATGTATGTATGTTATGTATTACAGTGCTGCGGGTATATCCAGAGCTATCACTATATCTACAGCATACGTATTAACAGTATCAACTCTAACATACGAGGAGGCACTAACGGTGCTACAATACTCCAGAAGAGTTGCTAATCCTAATTTTGGATTTCGAATGCAACTAAAGAAATACTGTAAAGAATCTTTAGAGCAGGTTCACGATATATAATATGATATTCTCAATGATGTTTACTCTATGGTATGTCTTAGGAAAGAGCAGACCTGAAGAAACGGTACCCTAAAGCTACTTTAAACGACGACGAAGAGTTGAAGAAAAAATACGAAGAGGCAAAGGAAGGATTAGCCAAGGAAGGCAGCCGACCCATTGCACACGATGACAATGAATTTATTGAACCGTCATCTCTTCAATAATCAATAATTAATAATTATAATTAATTAAAAGATTGTTTGTTAGAAAATCAAATATATGTATTTCGTTAATTGCTGTGTGAATCATTCTTGGAACAATTATACGCTCGTTAGTCCACGACAGCGAACCGGTTTCCATGGTAACTACATATTTGAGTAACTGATACAGGAACTGTGAACATGCGGAGAATATCATATGATCAACAACATGGAGTAACATCCCGCTATGCGACTGGGGGTACAGGTGGATATCGATGGATAAACACGACTGGTGGACCCAGTATAGCTCTGGTGATCGAGGAACACGATACTTCAATAATGATTGTGGTTCACCATCATCAGATATACCACTCACAGAGGATACAACATCAGTGGAAACATTGGATGATAATAATATTGATACAATATCCGTACTGTCCTTTGGAAGTGATAATGCGCATCCATTACCACAGGCTGACGATCCACAATACTTACAATATGACACGGAATGGTGTTGGGAGGGATGGGGGGTGTGGCCATTGTTACGGCACCATATGACTATACGTTTGGTGGTCACCTGTTCTAACTCGGGTATTTTCATGTTTTGTAATAATCGCTTTATCTCCGCAGCTCTGATCCACTCAAGAGCACGTTGTTTAATAATGTTATAGCTATTAAATTCATCAATACTTGTGGCTCCCGACAGCTCTGTATCACCATATAGAGGGACCTGTTTAGCCATCCTATACACTATCTGCCATATATTACTACTGATTGTACTGGGTTCTGGTTTAGTTGTAGTAACAGTGTCATTATGAATCGAACATGAACTTATTGTTTCACGTTCTTCAACACCAGATACTAAACGACTTTTAGTCTCACTGCCATCTTTAAATAAATCAATATCAACAATAGTTTCATTGCCGAGCATCTGTTGGCCAGTGCGAGTATTGTCCAGCATTAGGTTATGAATGATATCGATGGGTTTACAACTGGGGTCAACAAATGATAGCTGAACTCGAATAGGGAACTCCCCCCAGCCGTAACGAGTCAGCTGGAACGGGGGCTGTAACAAACATACAATATCGTTCGGTGCATACGATGGATGAAGGAAGAAACAAACTGATTTGATGTACCCTTCTAATGGCTGCCAATTATCATAACTACGTACATACACCATCCATTTATGAGTATCAGATGGCTTACTATACGACTCACGAACACTTCTCGTAACGTATTGGGTGGTATTGCCCACCACTATCGTATGCCTGGAGTAGAAACGAGATGATGAATCATTAGTAACGTCACCATTCTGGGGGGGTACCACTGGAGTGGTAGATAGGATATTAACAGCATCATCAATACACCAATCATCATCCCCCTCGATAACAGAATGGTCACTGTCGGAATACATGCCACGCCCATTATCATCATCTCTATCACCACTGCCGCTGTTCACCCTTACACTAGTGAACTGACGCTCAAACTCAACCCATGATTTGTTAATTAAAGGAGGGGGCGGGGTGCTGTCGAGGGTGCTACTCACATCAATTAAAGGAGGGGTCTGGGTGCTGCCAAGGGTGCTACTCACATCAATTAAAGGAGGGGGCGGGATGCTACTTACATCAATTAAAGTGTTGTTACTATTGGCAGTGATTTCTTCATTGGGAGAAATATCAGTTGATCCTGTGAGAACAGCTCTCAGTCTAAATAACTCCAGCTTAGTGTTCAATATGTTTTGCTCTATCGATACAAGTTCTTTCCTTTTGTATTCAATTTCATTCGCCAGTAAACTACAGAAACACCTCGAAAGAACCTCATCATGGCCACTATCATCCAGCTTCCGGCTCTACGTATATTAGACACTATCACAAACAAATACCTATACTATCCTGAACATACCTTTCCTAGAGCGACATCAAAATCGACGGCCATCTTGTTTTTAAATTAATATCAAGTTTATCATAAAAATTATTAATTAATATAATTAATTTTTTTTATTATTATAGTACAATGACAAACATAATTATTATTGAATAATAACAATAATAATAATTAGGGTAAAAGTGACAAAATATTACATACAATAAAACATTCAGGGACTATTATATTACTGTTCAAACATCATAGTTATCTGCAATAATAAATAAAAGATATAATATAATTAATGTGATCTGCTGCCATTAGTATAGTACAGTCATTCCTTACCTGGTATACACTCAGTCTTAAGGTCAGACCAAATCACTGATTCTTGGGAAAACACGAATACTCCAAGCTTTCCTCCTTTCAACTTGATCTTGTTACAAATTGCTTTTGAATCAATTAAAATTTTTGAGCCCTCATAAACCACAAGCCTGTAATACAAATAAAGGATTCAAACATGTTTTGATGTCGTATTGTTTTGACCAGGCATTCCATTTAAACCAGATGGTCACATTACTCGCAACCATGGCAACCATAGCACATACCTCATGCAGTCTTTGTCAGCAGCATAGGCCAATTCCCAGCGATACGGCGTATTGTGGCGCCAACCTTGGTGTTTAGCATCTTCATAAATAGTACTGACCATCAGCTAAACAATAATAAATATAATAATATTATTATTGATATACTATATATATATACCTTTCTATTCTTTCCCATTGTGTTCCCTGTCCGCCATAAGGCTTCCTTCATAAGCGTACTAGGGCCTTCTGTCGCGGAATTGACTACTTTAATTTGTATTCCAGACTTAGCAGTTAGGGATTTCTTATTTGCGTACATCTCTTCTCCTTTCTTCCACATTGCGACCACAAATCTAATATATAAATTAATAATTAATACAATTATATACTATCAAATAAACTAATGAGTATATATTATATACCTTTTGTTACTCTGATAATTGAATACTATTCCCATGTAATCGTTGTCTCTGTTCTGTTTGACAAACAATGTTCCAGAGTATTTGAAACTGTTGAATGCGTTGTTACCAATCAACATCCCTGGATCGGAGTTCATTAATTGTGTTATCTCAGCACCCTAAGGGTTAATAATTATAATAATAATATTAAAGGTATATAGGATGGGTATATTGTTATAGTTTACATTATCGGTGAAGATCCATTTGGGGTCGGTCTGTGTTGTTCCCTCGGGGTCTAGCTTCACCACAAAGTGATCATGGAAGCTGGTAGAGGATATTTTCTTGTTATACGGACATACATCAACGTCATTGGAAATTCCATCACCATCGAAATCATTGGAGCAATCTATTGTTATAGAAACAATACGTAGTGTCACGCATCAATAACCCCCACGCATACACACAACATGACTAGATATGGTGCAACAATGGTACTAATGCTGCGGTGTTGAGGATCGAATTACTGTTTTCAAAGGAATGCTGGTATGTTCGGAACAACCCATGTATGCATCTCAAATATCATTATTATTATTGTAGGTTTGTTTCTGTACCTGTTGTATCCTTTAGTAGTGGGCATGGATCGGTACGATCGGGTATACCATCATTATCATCATCATCATCACAGGCATCTCCTTTACCATCCCCATCGGTATCCAGCTGGTCTGCGTTATCGACCTTATAGCAGTTATCAGCTGTAGCTTGAACACCATCATTATCACCAATCAGGTAGTCTCGATCGCAACTATCACCAATACCATCTTGATCGCTGTCACTCTGTAACAATTATTATAATTATTATTATTATTATTATTATTATTATTGTTCATTAGATTTTACTTGTTGAGGGTTGAATGATTTGGGACAGTTATCACAGAGATCACCAAAACCATCATTATCACTGTCAGCAATGTTTTTCAGTGGCAGTAACACACAAACATCATCCTTATTCTTAATACCTATATTAAATTAATATATACAGTAATATACAGTATTAGAATAATGTATGCTTATATACGTACCATCACCATCGATATCATCATCACATTCATCTCCCTTCCCGTCTCCATCGATATCCTTCTGTAGGCTGTTAGTCTTTAGAGGGCAATTATCACACAAATCACCAACGCCATCTTTGTCGCTGTCTTTTTGAAGCCTGTTACTGATTTTATCGCAGTTGTCTTTATCATTGGATATACCATCGTCATCAATATCAGGATCACAGGCATCTCCTAACCCATCATTATCACTGTCCTCCTGACCACTGTTGGGTATATCTTTACAATTATCCTATTATTATAATACACTAATTAATAGCATTTCGATAATTATTATTAATAAACTGACTTTAGTACACTTCATGTTATCACCACATCCGATGGTAAGTTCACTATCAGCCACTCCATCATAATCACTATCAGTAATACACTGTTTACCATTACCGACCATTCCACTAGGACACTATACAGTATAATAATAATTATAATTATAATTACAGGGGTTATATATGTACATACCTGACACATGTATAGTCCGATGCCCGTATTGACACAGTAATCCTGCTTCTCACAATCGTTCTCTTCAGCTACTTCACAAGGATTACTTAATGTGCAGCCATAATCACCCTTATTAACGTATCCGTTTGGACACTGTGAACATTGGTAGCTTCCCTAATAATGAAGGTAATGGAATGTTTTGTTGATGATTTGTTTAAACCACAAATCAAGTTAAAACGGATACCTCAATATTTTCACATCGTCTCTTAGTGTCACACTTATGGTTTCCCAGTGAGCATTCGTCAACATCATGACATATCTACAAAGGTCAATATGTTGGAATGATAATTAGTTTGCCGGTATAATTATTGCTATGAAGTCAACAGACATAGTAACATACTCAAAACATTACTCTAGTAATTAATTTAATCAATGATTGTATCGGCCTGGTTTGGGGTTCATTCAATGGTGTCAGATATAACAAATATAAACGGAACATGAAAGGCATATTGGGGTAAACTAGCCATGTTTATAGGGTGTGGGGATATGAAATAACCTGTTTATTGGTCCTGGCATGTTCGATATTGGGTCCAGTCAAAGCGTCACCAGCGTATCCATTAGGGCATGGTGTACATGTGTATCCTATCACTTCATCAATGCACTCTGTTATTGGTGAACATGGATTGGCTTCATTACACTGGAATATTAACACAGCAAGTGAAAACAATGTTACTTCTAAAAGAATCAATTACCTCATTAACAAGGGAACAGTGTGAGCCGTTACCCCTCATACCCTGAGGGCAATTACCACATTCATATATAATATCTGTTAATACTTTACACGATACACCCTCGAAACAAGGATTTGGATTACAAGGATCTGAAAATCAAGTAAACACAGGATGAAATAACACGAATGAGTGCATGTATAATTGTAATGATATACATGAGTGAGTGGGAATACAGTATAAAGGATATAACATCATACTTGGGCATTCCTGTGTGTTACAGGGGCGTCTCTCCATGTGTAGTCCTTCACATGCTTTACCGCCATATTTGGCGGGAGTTAGAATCTTACGATGACGAGTTTGGTTACCACCGTCGCATTCAGCATCACAGGCAGTCCACTGCTGCCACTCATCCCACACACAGTCAACTACAATAATCAGTAAAATGAATAATAATAATAATTATGATTAATAATATACGTTATATACATATACCTGGACAAGGATCTGTTCCACACTGTTCTGTTTCCATTTCATCTCCTTCGCAATCTTTACCATTGTATTTTGGTTCAGGGTTATTACATTCTCTACTCCTGTGCTTCACTCCCCCACCACAAGGCATGCTACAATTACTCCAATGAGTCCAATCAGACCATTTACCATCAACTAATACCATATAACGGTAATCAAATTGAAAATAATGAAATAGTAATCATTACTTGGACAATTATGGTCGTTGCACTGCCTGAGCTCGAATTGTTTTCCAGTACACTTCTTCCCATTGAACTGTTCCGGTTTAAAGAATCTCTTTCGTGTCTGTCTGCCGCTCCCACAGCTTAACGAGCACGGACCCCACTGCTCCCAATTCAACCATTTACAATCAACTATACAATACATCATTATATAAACACATCAAACTTTTATTATTATAATTATTATTAAACGAACCGGGGCAATGTCCTGTGGAGCATTGCTTGACTTCCATTGCTTGTCCGGTACATGTATTTCCGCCATGTTGTGGAGCAGGGTTGTCACATGATCGCGTCCTCTGCTGGGTTCCATTACCGCAGGTTACACTGCAATCGCTCCATTCATTCCAATCACTCCAACCACCATCGACTATAAATACAAGGAATCCGCTTATATAAGGCCAACATACATGGGATCACATGCGTTGCATGCAACATTAAAGCAACTTCCCCCAACAAAGACCAAAGAAATCAAAATATTACCTGAAATTGACTGATGCTCGATAGGCAACATTTTTAATTTCTGCAATTTTTGCAACAACTTTACTTCAATTAATGTTACATACAACATGTTGCCCGGTTAATTAAACTATGTAATGTTTGTACAAGCAGGCATGCATCACCATATATAGTGCTATATACTCATTCAACTATACAGTATAATACTGCATGATACATATCCTGTACTATATAGCACACTCACTGGGACATTCAATGTTTTCATTGCAGTCTCTGACTTCAATCATTTTACCGCTACAGTCAAGCACTGCTCTGTTGTCTGTCAGACATTTCCTTGATCTGGACTGTCTACCTCCTCCGCAGTCACGACTGCACTGGGTCCATTCGCTCCAGCTGCTCCATGTGTTTGGGATAGGATCACCAACATTGCTGATTTCACCGTCACCAGCAGGAATCTTGTTTTCATTAAATGCAGAATCAACTGTTATCAGGAAAAAAAAACAATTGATAATAATGAATATTGCAAAGGAATATATGTATAAAGATAACTTACAGCAGCCAGGACAGCAAACTCCTATGCGTCGATATGGGGCTTTACCATTAGCACACACAGTGATCTTAGGACAAGCACCGCTGTCATCAACAATGAGTATTTTGGCATTCTCTTCATTTCTATCAACCTGCAAGGGAGTGGAGCATGTGATGATGATCAATACTACAATTTAAACAATGTCTTCACATGTATGCTTACAGTGCAGTGGTAACTGATGCAGGGATGGTCTGGATCAGTGAGGTTCTGACCCTTTAGCAGGGGAAACTTCAGCTTTGCGATGGTTTGAACTTCGCACATTTCAACTTTCTGGTGACACTAAAATATAAATAATGATAAAAATATGCAGTGGATTTCAGTACATATATTCTCACATCCTCTTCATGATGATGCTCTTCCTTTACTTCTTCTTCTTCGTGACCACCTGCAGCAGCATGCAGAGAGTAGAAAATAAAATAATTATTAGTTTTTGTATGTAACAATATACAAAAAAAAAAACATGCATTCAGTATATACTAACAATATCCACTGTAGATAAACAGGGAAATAATGAAGATTATCTTAAGTTCCATTCAAGCTATAACTCTAGAGATAGGGCTAAACACAACTTTAGAATAGCATTGCTTCACTCACCAACCTTTCTATTTATACGTTCACCGCCCACGCAATTTAAGCCAATGCATAAACACGTGGGCGGGCGCAAGGCGCAGAGCGCCCCCGTACGGTCTAGCAGGGTCATACTAGTCTGTGTGTGGGAGTAGTGGTAGAGCTGGTGTAGTAGTTCCAATCACTGTAAACAATCTGTTTATCACAAACTTTGGATAAAAAACATACCTGAAATAATTTCCAAGTATCATTGTGCAGAATGCTAGCACAGATGCGTAACATGATTTAATGTACCCTGCGGAATCCACGGAGATCGCTTGCACTACGTTAAACTGTACACAGAGTCTATCACTCTACCACACACACACAGCAACGATGTATCAATGCATGTTATACGCAGTATAGCCACGAGAATTGCCTTCACTATGATAAACCCAGCAAATCACTTGTATATATATCAGTCTATATTTGCCTTAAAAAGTTTTTTTTTTCCAAAACGATAATGAGATAGTATAGTAGTAAAACACAAAGAGACAATGAGTAATTAGGTGTCAACATGCCTCATAGCTGGCCAGGCATGGGTCCACACCCTGAGTAATTGTTTTTGATCTTTAGGTGTTTCTAGCATTCTTCCGTGTCTTTAATCTGTTGCTGTGTGGTTGAACTGGTGTACCTGTCTTCCATATAACTAATAATACAAATAACCCAAACAGAAAAATTATCCAAAACCAGACAACATCCATTTTATTAATTAGAAAGATCTATCATACTAGATCTAATTAATAATGTTTATTAAACGTATTAATAAACCGCATGATCCAAGCGGCAAAATGGCTCTAACTGCTGTGTTTTCTGTTGTCTTTCTTTCATTGATTTCCTTCACTGGCTCAATGGGTAAGCCATAACCACCATATACTCTCCAGTTTATAGCATATTTACTATCTCTTTAGGTACAGACTATGACGGTTCTGGATCAGGAGCTGAACCGCCCCCGGATGATGACGGTAGTAATGGCGGTTATGTCTACGAAACCTACCCGTACATGTGAGTAATGTCATCATTAAGTGCATATTTTAACCAATTATCGAGACATATCGTATGGCTTGGATCAATTACTATACTGGTGGTTTGTATCTTTGTGTACACATCACTAGCCTATGGGAAGGTTGTCTAGTAATCTCTAAATATTGATGTATCAATCCGTATAATGTGAACCTGATTGTTTGCTGTTGAAGAATGTTAGTTTGTTTTCTGCGATATTTTGATCGATTCATGCTAGACGAAATGCAAAATCCATTAAAGGAATTTGTTTCCTGATATAGCGCCTAGCCAATTTCCTATCAGTGTGTGTGTTTATGCAAGATGCTGTTAGATAACAATGATTTATAGTAGTACCATTGATAAATACAGTGTGTTTATCTATAGGGTGTATGGTAATCTAAGCTGTGAGTTGTACACATCCGAAGGTTTCTGCCAGAGTGTACTACCACCCACTGTACCCGTACTAACCAATTTCACCCGCGGACCCCAGAGTGTGGTTAAGACAGATCTGGATAAGTTGTTCTTTGTGCTAGAGGAGGCTGGATCCTCACAGCAATGCAAACAGCGTGCGATACCTATACTATGTTATTTCACGTTCCCCTTCTGTGATCCAGCATATAACGAACCAATATACCAGCCCATTTGCCAGCGTGATTGTGAAATAATGAGGGATTTCGTTTGTCCTGCCGAGTGGCGGCAAATGATGACGATATCAAGTGTTATTGACTTGGGAACCATCGATACATTCAACTGCTCTAAATTAGCTCCAGCTAACGCAGGAGAGCCCCCTATGTGCATCAGTTTATTCGATAAAGGTTAGTATTCCCTTTGGTAATGATGTTATGAATTCATGTTTACATGTTTTTCCCAGGTCCGATACCACATTCACAGTTAACAGGTAATACATGTTATTCGGGAAGAGGGCGTGGCTATACTGGTACTATAAATAGAACAATATCAGGTTACGAATGTCAAGCATGGACACGCCCATTTCCTCATCGGCACCTACTCTCGCCATACGAATATCCTGAACTAAGTGGTATGCTGGTTATTAATAGTTATTAATGGTTATGATTAGTTATTACATATACCAACAGGTGGTCATAATTACTGTCGTAATCCGGGTAATAAAGGGGCCAGCCCCTGGTGTTTCACCACTAATGCTACCAAACGATGGGAATATTGTGATATACCCAAATGCCGTAAGGGTGCAGTTATTTAATAAATTAATTACTAACTGATTATTTTCCTTTATTTAGCTGATGGTCCAATGTGTGAAGTGTATAGTGGAACTATTTGTAAAACATACGGTCGAATTGGTTTGGACTATGTATTTGTAAATAGAACAAGCCAACGTGACCTTGAGTCACAATTGAATAAAGTATTGAAATCAGTTATGTCATGCGTACATTTTACATCATTACGTTATTTCTTTAGGTTATTAACTCTTTAAAGAGTTTCCCAGAATGCCAGCAACATATGATCCCCTTACTCTGCCATGTTAATTTCCCGACGTGTGATCTTTCCAGTCAAACACCCACGCCACGAAAGGTATTTAATAAAGGAATATTAAAGTGTAAAATGATATCCATAGCTTACCACTATGATTAGGTATGTACCAGTTACTGTCGGGAAGTGAAGTCACAGTGTGGAGATTTTTATGAACACTATAGTAACTTCATGTCCGTTATTGGGGTCACTTCGCTAGTAATACCATTCGATTGTGCCCTCAACGATACTGAACCAATGAATGGTGGGAGTAACCCTGAATGCTATGTCCCGCCCACCAGAACACAGGCTTCAAATCACTGTAAGCGTTATATAGTATAGTATATTATTATTATTATTATTATTATTATTATTATTATTATTATTATTATTATTATTATTACTATTATTACTATTATTATAGTATATACTGACTGTTATAACGTTACAACTAAAGGAGTTGAATATAATGGTAGTGTTAACGTTACTGCTAGTGGACACTCCTGTCAGCGTTGGGACAGCTCTATACCTCATTACCATCCTCTAACTTCCTTATTTAGAAGATATCTCGAAGGGCATAACTACTGTCGAAACCCGGATGGGCGTGGCTTGTCGCCATGGTGTTATACGACCAATTCCAATGTTCGATGGGAGTATTGCAATATTACGATATGTACAACAAACAATAGCGACTCAGCCAAAGATAGTAACATATTTACAGAACATATGTGGCCTATAATTGGAGGGGGCGTGGCTCTGGTCGTGGTGATTATGATTCTAATTATAATAATATTGGTTTGTGTAACGATGAACAGACGATCGCAATCAGTGACTCTGGTGGATCATAAGAACGATACTGAAGTTATAGAGATTAAAATACTCAACGATTATACAGATAATACCACTGGCACTGGAGAAGAGGACGTTAGTGAGTTTATAGAGGATACTAACCTGCCTCTGATGAAGAAGGATCAACTCGTGTACCTATGTGATCTTGGTGAGGGACATTTCGGTAAAGTATTGAAGGCCGAGGCTGTCATCAACGACGAGAAAATGGTGGTAGCTGTTAAAGTTTTGAAGGAAGGAACCTCGTACTCGGCTAAAAAGGAGTTCTTCAGGGAGGCGTGTCTAATGAACGAATATAACCATAAGAACATTGTTAAACTACTGGGTGTGTGTGCCACGGAGCAACCTCTATGTATGGTATTCGAATACATGGAGATGGGCGACCTGCACAGCTTCTTACGACAAAATGCTCCCAATAATACGTTCTCATTTCCCATTAAAGGTCCCAAGACACTATCTGATGGTGTATCGGTGAGTCAGCTGGTATCAATGTGTGTTGATATAGCTGCCGGACTAGATTACCTCTCTTCCCATCATTACATCCATCGTGACTTAGCCACCAGGAACTGTCTCGTGGACGGGAAGCTCTGCATCAAGATATCTGATTTCGGTATGTCCCAGGATATTTACGTTAGCGATTACTTCAGATTGGGTGATTCCGAGATGTTACCGATTCGCTGGATGCCTCCAGAAGCCATAATGTATTCAACGTTCTCCATTCAAAGTGACGTGTGGTCATTTGGTGTTGTACTTTGGGAGATATTCTCGTTCGGTATGCAACCATACTACGGCATGAGTAATGAGCAGGTGGTACAATACGTGAAGGACACTAAAGTTATGGATAAACCAGAGCGATGTCCACAGGTATGTATATAAGGTATTGATATTCACCTGTCATGTATTGTTATTATAGGAAATATATGATTTGATGTTGGATTGTTGGGTAGTTGACCCAAAGGAGAGGCCTAAAGCTAACGAAATATATCAGGGGTTATTGAGATGGACTCCGGAACTATCAGCTCAAGTTAATGTACGTTTGATTAAAATTATTTAGTGACACTTCAAATTAATTTTTGTTTTTATTTGTGTATTTTAGAAGAATGAAGAAACCGTTTGTGAAGTTAGTCCCGACTATCAGAACATGTCTGTGATTCTCCAGTGGGCAGCTGCAACTAATGGAACCACCCCTGGTAATGGGGATGCCCCTGGAAATCTGCAACATAATTACACATTATTGGAGGAACCTGAAGAGGATCGAACCAATACTGCAGCCAGCAATGCTCCTTATGATAAACTAGCACCACTATAATCAAAAATAATGAACTATTGATTGCTGTTTTCACTAATTTTGCTGCTTTACATTTGCTTTCTAATTAACCGTAAAAAATACATAATATTGAATTTTAAATTCACCTAAAAGTGGGCGTGTCAGCTACCTGGCAGAAATAATAATGGACGGTGCTGTTTTACCTTTGAACATTTCTCGTGGGCTGACGGATAAGCTTGTGGAAAAGCGAAAAGGAGCTGCACTCGAGTTGGAGAAGTACGTGAAATATATAGCACTACCATGTTCTATGCGTATTGTTATTGTAATCGTACACAGACTAGTAAAGGATGCAGTCTCTAAGAATGACTACGGTACTGTTAAAGAAGTCATAAGCTGTTTAAAGGACGACTTCACTCTCTCATCAAACCCTAATGGTCGGAAAGGGGGCGTAGTCGGTCTGGCAGCAACCGCCATTGCATTGGGAAGGGTAAGTAGGAACTGACCCCTGTATAATTACCCATTAATTAATTAATAATAATAATAATAGGCCAGTATTGGTATGAATTTACCCGAGTTGGTTGATCCAGTGTTGGTGTGTTTCGATGATCAAGATGCTAGAGTCCGTTATTATGCATGTGAATCATTATATAATATATCTAAAGTGGCTCGGAACGCTGTACTTGTGTTCTTCAACAAGATCTTTGACGGTCTTTGCAAGGTATTATAATTATAATAATACTGCTAATAACTTAGTATTAGTTATTTATATAGCTATCGTGTGACCCGGATTCTAATGTTCGTTATGGTGCTGAGCTCTTGGATAGATTAATGAAAGTAAATATAAAATGTATTTAGTTGTGAAAAGGTATCAATGGCTTGTTTTTTTCAGGATATCGTATCTGAAAATCCACATTTCGAAGTTGATAACTTCATAACTTTACTGATGGATAGAATGTATACTAACAGTACATACGCAAGGCAGTTTATAGTATCTTGGGTAAGTTTGGACTATAATTATACATGTTAAAAATGCTAATGCTTTATCTGGTGTAAACGATTTTATAGATTCAGTTCTTGGACTCTGTACCTGACATACATATGCACGAACACGTACCGGAATTCATTGACGGGCTATTTCTAATCCTTGGAGATGAAAGTGCCCCCATAAAGAAAACGTAAATTATCATTCATTTATAACAATAATTAATAATAATAATAATATTGGTTATAATGAATAGTACTGAAGATACGTTGGGTGAATTACTGAGGGAGATTCACAGCCATCCATCAGCTGTACGATATGAAGACATGGCCAATGTTATATCCGCCCACTGCCAATCTAGCGGTAATACTAAAGCTATGAGGCTTCTAATAATACGTAGCTCAGAATTAGTTTACATTATGTGTTACTGGATCAGCTAGGTTCAGTAGTTATTCTACATGTGATCCTCGTATATCAATTAATAAGGAGTTAGCCCCTTTAATAATTATAATAATAATTTAGATAATGTTATACAGCTGATTGCTTTAAGATGGATGAACGCGTTCCTTGAATTGTCTGGACGTAGAATGTTATCGTTTACTGCTAATATTCTAATTGCTGTTCTACCTTGTCTGGCACTGGAATCAGATAAAGAGGGTATTAATATGAGAAACAATTCCACTCTTATTATAATTATGAATAATTCTTGATTAGATATACGTAAAGTGGCTTATAAAGTGAACGATCGTCTCAAGAACTTGATCATTGAAGAAGATGATAATGACTTAACGACGGACGTCACTGACGAAGTTAAGGTCAATTTATTATCCGGTTCGCCATCGAAATCAACCGCAAAACAAGAAACAATATCAGAAGATAGCACTCAGCTATCGGATACCATGGTGATTGTTGAAAAGCCAGACGATGGAGGAGGTATTATGAGTTTAGTTGGTTTGATTGGATATATTATTATACTGTATTATAGTTCAAGGTGGTAGGGGTAGAGCCAATGCTGTTAACACTACCAAACCCCTTCAACAAGTCCCCCAAGTACCCGCGGAGTCACAACATCTGCCCTTATTAAATGTTCTGGCTGTTTTAATTGGTCACATGAAGTTCACAGCCTTTCAAACCAGAGTTGAAACCCTGAAGTGGTTGCTATGGTTACACAACAAGCTCCCTAAGAGGGTTAGTATCCTTAATCTATTATATTAATTATAATTCAATGGATTAATTATTTTAGATTTACCGTCAGGCGGGCAAACTGTTTCCTCAACTTCAAGAAATGCTCACAGATATATCAGATAGGGTTTGTAAATGAGCATTATTGATAGTGACTATAATAGTGAGTATATTATTAGGTTCTTAAGTTAGCTCTTCAAGTGATAGCGACTCTCTCAATGTCCGAAGCTGGACAGGATATTCAAGATTCTGATAAAGTAATATACTCTAATAATAGTTATATTACTGGTTATATTAATTGATCATGCTGCAGGGCTCGTATGTTGCTAGATTTGACAAGCTTCAAGTCAGCGATCCGTCCAGTGGCTCCAAGAAATACATTACTTTAAACAAATATTTCCGTTTGTTTTTAATGGAGCTAATAGCAATGTTGAATACAGACAGGATATTACTAGAAAATAAAGGAAGTGCGATCGTAAGGTATGCATGTACCATCATGACTGTATTGTATTTGATATATTGGGGTGTATATCTATTGTCTAGGCATCTGTGTGTTTACGTTGATTCTAAAGCAGTTTACTGTACATTAGCTGATATCCTGTCAGTTGAAGAAGACCTAACCTTCACTAGTTTAATGGTTCGAGAGCTCAGTACCATACTGTTTAGCTCAGTGGAATTGTTTGACCTTAGAGTTCAATTACAGTCAATGCAAGGACACGTTAGCTATAATCAATAATCATTATAGTTATTAATAGTTATTAATTACTAATTATTATCATTACAGGATAGTTGGGTATTGTTCAAGACATTATATGATTCATGGTGCCATAACCCCATAGCTACTGTGGCTCTGTGCTTACTGTCACAGAATTACAAGCACGCTGCTAACATTGTTTCAAGATTGTAAGACACGATAGGTTAGGTTGTTTTTAGCATAATTATTTTAATTAATTACAATAGCGGAGATATTGAAATTACTTCTGAGGTGCTTCAAGAAACGGATAAATTAGTTCAGTTGATAGAGTCACCTGTATTTACAGGTAAAGGTTCCAACACTATATCATTAATGTAATTATTTAATTTTGTTATAATAATATTAAAGGTCTTCGACTCCATTTGTTGACACCTCACCAATATCCTTACCTGGTTCAGACGTTATTTGGTCTGCTGATGTTATTGCCACAGACTAAAGCATACTATTCATTGCAGCAACGGCTGTCGTGTGTGCCAATAATAAACTCCATCAATACTGATGTTAAAAAGAAGTAAGGAATGGAACACCAGCAATTATATATAGCAACTTACAGAAATTTTTTGTTAATCATTGTTTAATTTAGGTCGACACGTTCTGTTCCAAAAGACATTGATTTTGAGAAGCTTTTACAGCACTTCCTGACCATCCAAAAACAACACTATGAAACAAGACATACCCAAGTACAAAAACAGCTAACTAAAATACTGTTTGAAGCTACTTCTACAACTGTATAAAACTATAGTATAGTTTATTATATATTTCGTGTTTTCTTACAATATAGCTATTTTTAAGTATGTTGAAGCATTATATATAATATAATTATAATTATTGTTAAAATACAATGGATTAGATGCAGTAAGATTAAGTATATAATATACAGAGACGTGATTCTAATACATCAATAATTTATAGATGAGTGATAAATTATATAAAATAATATAAATGATATAATATAATGTATATAATATGTATCAGAGTTGTTTCACTGCTGGTCAGTGCATTCGTGCTGGCATATTGGTAATGGCTTGCAGAACAGGTTCAAAGGTCTTTATGACTTCCTGTAACTCCTGTTCTTGTTGCTTTATTCTATCAACTCTCGCCTTGAGAAATGCCTGTTTATTGCAAAACACCAAAAATGCTAAAATTAAACTTTAACCCCTATGGTACCAATTAATAGTACGATATTGCACATGCATGGAGTGTACAAAATTATTATTGCATACCTTTCTTCTATTTTCCGCCATTGCTTGTTTCAATATCAATTGGTCCATTGTTAGTGGATTTTTCTTCCTTTTTTCACTCGAGAAACGTTTGACTCTCTTAGCAGTATTGGAAAAAGTGATATCATATGATTCAAATTGAGCAGCCATTGTTACAGAATTACATACACAAAGTTTGAATAATGCTGTTACCATGGTAACAATAAATGTAGTTAATTAATTAATATTATCTTTGAAACAATGGCGGCCGCTGGAATTGGTAAACCATGGATAAACCAATATCATTTCTGCGTTCTGTATTTTTATGTCGTTCATTATTTCTTCCTTTGTTGCAGGACTTGAAGTACTGTTGGATTTTCTAGATGATTCTGGAACCGCAGATGAAGTAAGTATATTTAAATAGGGGGAGGAATTGTTGTCAATGGCCTTCAATACAATATGTTCCGAGGTATGCACAGGCTTAGGAGGGTGAAACAAACGGTTTGAGCATGGATTGGATGAAAGTGTTATAAATTAATGCATCGAATAGTCGCAAATAGTACCCAAATTCACCATCCAGTGGGTGTGGTTGAATTGTACACAACCTTAGTGTTAATTTGCATTACAGGTAGAAGTGGGTGGAGTCCACACTCCTCGAATAGATCAGGTACTTCAGAAATATAGGGATCTCCCGCCCGTTAATCAAGGTAGTTGTGATGGCCACACCCCTCAAATTAACGATCACCCTGACGAGCGATTGTTAGCAATTGAGAAACAGCTCGCAGAGTTACTTGAGAAAAACGGAAGGAACCAAGTAATGGATATGAATCATATGATAATAAATCATTCGTCATAATAATTATACCTTTTGATATTGTATGTATAGACAATCCCAGCCAACATCAATTCTACCAAATCTAACGGTATATACTCATTGTATATAATATAATGTTGTATTGTGGTTGTTTTTCTAGTAAAGGTGGTGCAAGAGATTTGTTTCCCTGTGATTCAGATAGTTCAACCTCTCCTCCTCGAACACACAGACAAGAGAGACAAAGAAGAGCTGGCGGAAGAACTGGGGGTAAAGAAAATAAAATGGAGAATAATAGTGAGACAATGTAAACTCTATACTGCTACTTTTTCTATTTATTATTCCTCCTCTATAGTTAGGGGAGTTGATCAGAGTAAAAGTGTTCGTTCGCGTTTAGCGGATTCATCAAATGTGAAAGAGGTTAGCTGATTGTATAAAATTTAGTGGGTGTGGCTTTATTCTGTTGACCCCACCCCTTTACTGTATGTTAATTAGAGTAAGAAAATGCTACGAAATTTAGAACGGGAAAGAGAGAGACGATGGAAAGCAGAGCAGGCCGCTGTCAAGCTCGCTGAAAATGTTAGAAAATTACAGATTCAAGGTACTCTACGCTGCTTTAGACTATTCGATTTACTTTTTCAAATATTACTTTCACAGTTGAGCACAATCAACAGAAGCAGGAACTATTGATTACGCAGTCAGCAAAACTGGAGTCCTCTCTTGTAAAAGAGAGGGCAGAGCATGCTAAAGTAAAGGAAGACAGGATTAAATTAAAGGTAAAGTAAAGCCATTATTGTTTTTGAGATACGTATATATGATTCCCTCCATATATATGTAGTCTAACCAATCTGAAATGGCAAAGGAGTTTGAAGAGCTCCATAGGAAGTGCGAGGATCAGAGCTCCTTGCTAAAGGATTTGGAGACACAACTGGGCAGACTAGAGAGGGAGAGAGTTCAATACGTTAGTTATTCTGTTTTCTTTAAGGCTTACCTCGTTATGTGGGTGTGGTTTCGCAGAGTCAAAGGTTAAGGGACGCTGAAATAACGGCTGCTACAAACGAGAGAGAAGCTGTTTTAAAGGAACAGACAACAATTCGTTTACAGCAGCAGATACATGATCTACAAGAACTACTGGCAACTAGAGAACAGGAGCGTATGTTAGTACATAATCTACTATCATACCTACTTATATATACCTTATACATGTGTATATACCCTCTTGTATCTTATATGTGAGTTTTAGTTTAGCTCTCTCATTTTAGGAAAGAGTTAAATAGATTAAAGCCGGCCAGCGTTGATGATGTCAAGAATACCATAGAAAAGGAGGTTGTGAAAGAGAGAGTAAGAATGGAGGGTGTGGTCTCCCAACACAAGGAAAGGTAGATTACTGTGTGTGTATTTGATGGTGTTTACTGGCTTACCATGCTCAGACTAGAACAACAGGTAAAGAGCTATCGAGATTTGGAGGAAGAGTTTAGAACAGCACTGAGGATCGAAGCAACTCGATATCATCAAGTGAGCAGAGAATTAATCAATATATTTATAGCAGTATACTTACTGTAGTTTCAATTATTATCTGTCATTGATTCTATTAGTTGGAACGAGACTACGATAAATATATGAAGGAGTATTCCTCATGTAAAGAGTCGTTGGAAGTACTGAAAGAAAAGGAGGGTAAATCAGCTGGACTAGTATCAGAACTGACCATAGTTAGTGACAACCAGAACAATAAACTGGAACGCGGCGGCCATGTTGGTATATAATTTTGTATTGATCAAGTAATAGCTTCTCAACTTACCATCCTTATTACAGAAAATTAAACTTTTAAAATACCGCTCAGGTATATATGCAATGTAGAATAATATAAATAGACAAAATAATGTAACTACTGCGTAGCCAAGTTTCCATTGTGCGTTTGATAATAAGTCTTTTTGCTAAAAATCCCATACATGGTTGTACACCAACATGGTTACTGTATTTTAATTTATTCCGGAAGTCATGTGACATACAATTAATGGTTTAAATATAGATAGTAAAAGAACAGAAGGGGCGAATCGTTGAACTATCTTCTGCAAGACAGGAACTACTGAGGGAGTTGAGGGAAAAGGCTAAAGCATTGCAGAGCGAGAGTAAAGCAAGGACTAAAATAGAAGAACGGGCGTCGGCTACTCAGGAAGTAAGGCTCCACCCAAACCACACCCATTTCATTTCAGTTCTGTAGGAGAACAACCGTTTAGTTACAAAATTGAATGCGCACGAGTCAATAATAACTGGACTTAGAGAAGAGAGGAAACTATGGAGTCAGGAACTAGCCCTACAGGGCGCTAGTCTGGCGCAAGATAGAGGAAAAATGGAGGGACAAATAGACAGCCTTAATAGAGAAGTTAAAGAACTTAGAGACAGATTGGAGGTAAAGTTGGGTTACCACGCTAGAAATTAATACATAACCTTTATTTATAGCATTGTACCTCATCTTTGAGGGTTAAAGATAAGGTCATACAAGACGAAACTCAAACAATTAAAGTACTAAAAGAGGTATCTTTAGAATAACTGATTGTATAACTGGTGTAGTGTGATCACTATTTGACATTCTCTTAGCAACTAAGTAGCCACAAGGATGAGTTGTCAGCGCTCCAATCTGATTGGTCGAATCGTGCTAACTCTATTCAGGACAAGTATGAGCAGGAAAAGGTCACATGTCGAGAATTACAGGAACAGCTGGATTTATTGACAGAGGACAAGATGGCACTAGAGAATGAACTGAGAGAAATAGAGGAGAAGGAAGGTTCATGGAAGGAGAAGTATAGGTAAGACACAGGGTATATGGAAAACAACCTGATGGTTCTTAACCTGGTATCTTCTATCTTCTTAAGCTAGACGTTTTTAAAGTGTTCTAAATTACATGATTATATAATGTGAATCCTTGTTATATAGATCATTAAAAGTCCAGTGGGAAGAAAGGGTTAATCTAATAGCCTCACTAGAGGGCAGCGTACATCAGCTACAGGAGAAGGCAAAACAGCGTCAGATAGTAATAGAGGAAGAGAGAGATCAAGCATTGGAGGAAATAAAGTATAGGAAGAAGATATATGCTGTTTTAATGACATACACTTTTTATAACTTTAGAAAGTGCAAGGATCGAATGGCAGAGCTGACACAAACATACAAAGAGCAGTTGATATCACAGGAGGCCATTACAGTAAAGAGAGTGGAAGGAGCTGTAAAGGAGAGGGATATGGAGATAACCGAATTAAAGGGGAAGGTGGTTGAGATGGAGGGCGAGATGAAGTCACTATTGGAAGACTCAGCTAGAGAACGAAAAATTATGGAGGAAAAGTTTCAGAGAATGTCTAAAACTTTTCATGAATTACAGAAGGAGTTAACATAATACACACACCGTGTTCAGTTTTTATTATAATTATTATGGTTTAAAAGTGTCCGCCATTTTGAAGTGGGCATTAATTAGAATTCTCCATAGGTCTGTACGCACATTATACATTAGGCAAAATATCCGCCATTTTAAAGTGGGCGTTAAACGGACGGAATTTCGTTAGTAGGCGGGGTCGGGGAGGAGACATATCTATGCATAATGACCAAATATGGCGGATTCCAGCAATGTAAGAGAGTTACTAAGGGCGGCTGAATCCGGTGATGTTAGTAGAATCAAGGAATCTATATCGTCTGGGGATACTGATGTACAAGATGAGGAAGGTTCGACCCTTCTAATGTACGCGTCTGCTAATGGCGTCGAGAAGGTTGTTCGCTCCCTAATCCAAGCAGGATTGGACGTTGACCAGCAGAATCATTATGGATGGACGGCTTTACTACAAGCATCGTGTTACGGACATCACGAGGTGGTCTATACTCTCCTACAAAGTAATGCCGATATTAATAAGTGCAATGATTGGGGGGTCACCCCTCTAGTTGCTGCTGCTCAGGGTGGGTTCACCACCGTGGTTCAAGTGCTATTAGAGAAGGGAGCGACCGTTGCCACAGCTGATGAGGTACCCTCCATTACTCCTTTAATGGCCGCCGCACAGTGTGGTAATGAAGTCATAGTTAAGCTCTTGTTGGATGGCGGGGCCAATCCCAATACCAGATACATGACCATCGGATGGACTGCCTTGATGTTTGCCACATTGAATAACCACGCCCCCGTAATAAAGGTATTACTGAGCCGCGGTGCTGTCAGGGAGATGAGAGATGTTAAGAACCAACGCGCCATCGACTTGGCATCATCTCTTGGCCTATTGGACGTGGCGGCCATTTTGTCTGAGGATGTTACAGGTAAAGGAAGTGTTATTGTATATTCACCCTCATTCCTATACCAATCAATTTCTCATCCTCATTCCTGTACCAATCAATCATCCATCCTCATTCTCATTTTATAGCTGCTCCTTCCAGTAACATTGACATATTTGAAGCTGTGAAACAAGAAGATGTCGAGATGCTAAAGGAGGTTATCAAAGAACAGAAAGTATCAGTAACAGTTACTGATAAAGATGGAGCCACGCCCCTCATGTATGCTGCAAGGAAGGGAAACGTGAAGGTAAACTAATATATCCTTGTCTTTATTATGCTTCTATTTAATGCCCACTATGTTGTTATAATGTGTTTCTATGCGTTGTAGGTATGTCAAGTATTGTTGGATTACGGTGCTGATTGTGATGCCCAGGATCAGATACACCGCTGGACTGCGTTCATGCACGCTGTTCATCACGGTCACTACAAGATAGCTAAACTACTAGCAGAGTATGGAGCTAACGTGAACCTTAGAGCCAAGAATGGATCCAGTGCATTCGACATTGCTAACCTGATTGGTAAGATATGGAATATATAATACGGATCTCTCTCTTTTACTTACTGGTATTTCTTAATCAGGTGATACACGCACCATTCATTTGATAGCTGAGGTAACTATTCAGCGATTAACTGAAAAGAAAGAAACGCCTACCACTGGACCAGAAAAAGAGGTTAGTTATTATACTAATACTAATATACCGTAATTCAGGAAATTTCCATTTGAAAAATGTTTGGAATTTTATTTATTAGTAGCCATTTATAATATACCACTCTTATATATATATACACACTATAGACTTCTATTGCTACTACTGAATCCCCGCCCACGGTTGATAATGAGGTCTCGTCACAATCTGATGGTGGAGATAATGAGGTTTTTAATATTTTAAGGCGTGTATCAAACGCTTATCTTGCCAGTGGTTCAACCAATATGCCGGTTAGTTATCATGGGTTTATTTTATAAAGTAACCATAATTAAGTTCTTTTCTTATTCTGAAGAGTCGGAAAGACCTTGTTCGAGCGGGCAGTCTGTCACCATACTCCCCGCGTAGTTTATCTCCGGAGTTAGAAGAAACCGCTGAAACAAAAGGATCCGATTCAGACTGCAATCCATTATCCACTAGCAAACCTGCTCTTTTGCCACCCAAGAAAACCAACATAGCTCTACCGACCCCTCCCAGTCCAACCCAACCTACTGTACTAAAAATACCTGAGAGAAATCTCTCAACTGAAAAACCGAAGAAACAACAGAATGTTTCATCTTTTAAAGCACCTTCAGCTGCCACACCCACTAATCAGTTTCCCTCTCGTCCTAAAACTACACAAAATCAGTTTTCCCGAACTAATGCCACACCCACTAATGCCACACCCACGCAAAGCCAGTTTCCAACTCGAAAGCCCAACCTTCGTTTGACCTTGTCACCCTTCACCACTGGTGAAACCCCTTCGAATAAAAAAACCAAAGACTCACCCCACATTAAATCTCCCCGCTCGCTGCCTTCTGATACTTTCAAGTTCTTGAAGAAGCCGCCATCAAGCACTCCCTCTCCTACCAAGGGAGGAGTTAATTTCCCTCGAAGCTCTGCTAAATATAAACTCTCTCCTAATTTCTCGTCGAATACTGACCGTCCTCCTAAAATAGATGAAAACGAAAGTCCAGGCAACGATGGTCGCCCTAATGAATTGAACGTTGGTGGAAAGAAATCACGGAATCCGTTCAGCATGCCAACAGCTAAAGCTGGCTCTTCCTTCAATAAAATAAAGTTGCCATCTGCTAATTATAAGGGATTAGGTATGAGTGTACATATATTACAATAATAGTTACATTGAATTTTATAATGTATGTACGTTTGTATTGATTGATTAGTGTTCTTTTATTTTAGATCTAAAGTCTGTTTTATCAAATGCTTCATTAGGACAATACTATGCAATATTCGAGGAAGAAGAGGTGAGTTATTATGGTAGTCATATCTGCTATAATGAAGGCTATATTTATCACTCTTTCTCCCTACTGTTTCAGATTGACATCAATTCTTTCCTGACTTTATCTGACCATGATTTGGTTGAATTAGGTTTGTCAAATACCGACGACAGGAAGAAAGCTATGGAGGTTATATCTCAACTGAATGAACAACCACCTCCACCCGTGAGTCAATAACCCTATTTATATCGTAATTATTATTATACATTTTTTGTATTTCCAGAGATCACCATTGTTGTCTCCTAAGCCACACCAGCATGGTTAGTCAGTAGATAAATAAATTGCAACATTTATTAATCTCCATTATAATTTTATAGGTTTTGGAAATTTCAAGTTTCAATAAATCATCTACATTACATATATATATCAGGAACCATAATGAATTATATATAATACATCAATTATTAAAAAAAAAAAAAAAATGTTGATTATTAGTGTAGGTGTTGTTGATGCATAATGATCAGTTTCATTGTGCCCACACGAATCGTTTCATCTTTGAGTTTAGCTCGTCCACATCGTATCTGGTGTTTCCACTCTTGTCCTGAGCTGCTTTAGGTGGCTCCTTCTTGGACCTTTCCACGCAAGAAATAAACGCTTCGATTTCTTTGCTACAAGGAATGTCGTCGAATGTGTTGGCCCTCCAACACCCCATCACAGCCGTCATCTCGTGGACACATGGCGCCGACTTCTGTTCCTTTGCTGATGCTCTAACACTAGGCTTTAGCTTCATTGGCCTCATGAGACCGTGGAACCTTCTCCTGGCAAGACTAGAAGATGTGTGCACCATGTTTTTTTTTTCGAAATTAATAAACCTAATTTTAATTAACTTTGATTCAATAAACCTAATTAATTGCTATGTTATAATGTGATAGTCTACATGTATTATTGTTAGTCTGGTCTTTACATTATGCCAGCTCCTCTAACTCGATTTCATCTGGTGGGGCACTAGTAATAAATTTTCTAATATTAAACAGAAATAAATCTACGTAATTATAATACACATACGCTGTACTAGGCTAAGTTGGCTACATAAAATCCTTTATTTTATACAGTTGTAATACTATAAATTACATGACTAACTGAATCACCAGTATTAGACTGTATAATCCTATCAGTGATATACTCCCAATGGCTAGAACTGTCAGAATTATTGCAATCATGGCTGGAATCCCTGACATGCTCCATCCATCCTGATACGTATCAACCATACAACAGTCAGCGGCCGAGTCTATCTTCATTACATTGTACCCTAGTATTGCTGTTATATCAGACTTAGACTGGCGGATTGCTTTAATGAGCTCTTGTTCCGGTAAACGAATGCCGCTTGACTCCGACTGCACATAGAACATAACCTCTATTCCGCCATCAATAGTTCTGGGATTCATTAGTAGCCTGTCATGTTGATCACCATCATCACTGTCTTTAAACAATGACTCATCGATTGAAGAATTCATATCACTACCATTATTATTTATCATTAATATAATGGAGATTATCACTATACTATTAGACTAACATACCCCTTTTTATTAATACTGCTGCCAGCATTGCTTGTGGCACTTTGGCCAGTTATGCAACTAGTTCTGTTCTTTAGGCAGTATGCGCTGGCAATGTCCTTGATCACTTGCTTGAAGTCCTCCTCAAGAGCTTTCGTCCACTGTATTAGTGAGAATACAACTCATACAATCTGTCAACCCTCAACGTACAGTGATCAGTGCACTAGTTTACTAGTCTCATTCCCAGCCCCTCCCTTAGACCAAGGGGGAGGGGCTGGGAACGAGACCACATACACTTGCCATCTTACATCAATTAAAGTTGTATCGAGAATAACTTTTACAGAATCTGCTCCACTATTCAGAAAAACCATAGTGTCTGTTCCACTGAAGAACTCTTTGTTGTCATTGCTTGTTCCTATTATAATGCAATAATGATACCAGGACACACACCATTGATCATTTTAACTGTAGTGAAATCATACTTTATGGCATTAATAGTAACCTAATCCAACCTACCATCGTCCTTGCTTGCAGACCAAGTACAAATAAACACAAATAGGGAAGAAATCACAGATGCAGCCACACCACCCATATTCATTATGATCTATCTGTCTCTGATAACATACACTGCGCGACGCGTAGACTCTACCGCGTATTTGCGCGCGCGCGCGTATTAATGCGTTGCTATAGACTCGACCCTGCATTGATGAGTTAGACTACTAAAAAACTAAAAAAGGACTGAATAATGATGTTTCTAAACAAGGAGCGGTTGCTAGAGAAGGTAGTCTACTAGATCTAATAACTAAATGCAGTGAATAGAAGAGTTTGTTCAGCTGCACAGCCTGTGTGTCTTCGTTCAGGTATCTGATGCAGGCTTTATTTTCATTGGCCGAACTTGATTGTTCCTGTTGAGCATTCTCCTAGTATAGTTCATAGTCAGATAATAATGGCAACATTAACGCACAAAAAAGCAATCTCATACACTATAGACTACTTACATAATCCCAATTATTGAAATAACCAGAGCAAGAATGCAAAAAATGAGGAACAGTAATGCACACAGAACGACTCCAACAACCAGAGTAGCATAATGTGCAACATCATAACCATATATCAAATCATCGTCATCATCATCATCATCGAAAATGGAGGACACCTCTATAACTGTGAAGTTAGAATTCGTTTGTATTGTGTCCTTCACTAGGTTGACTATAAGAACGATGCTAGACCCATCCAGTGATCGTGTACGGTCGTCTGGATCATTGATGTCTACCTCAAGCGTTGTAACTACAGTAACTGCACGGCGTCTTCGAGAGGTGCTGGAATCAGCTACACAAACTTCAACATCTGGTTCATCAATGTCCGTGCTAAATATATGGAATAATACAACCTTTCATTGATACATAATATAGTCTCTCTCTCATACGGCACATGCAGTTATATGCAGTAATATAATAATGCATACAATGGTATGCCACTGTGCATGGCTGGCGGGTTAATAGCTGATATGCATCAATGGTTCAGTATGATATTACATTATATTAGTGTTAACGTACATACTACTTGGATCCGATAGTCCACATCCTGATGGACTTTGAACACAGAAAGAAATGGCTTGCCTGGCCAGGGCCTCTTTAAAAAAATTAATGTTATCCTATTATAATAAAAGATAAGGAAACATAGCGAGGTTAGCATAAAGACAAGTATTATTGTCAAACAGTGTTAGTGGAGATTATGAGTTACCACTCTAGCACTTTACTGGCTTTTCAAGCCTTATAAAATACAGCATAATAACCCGCCCTTACCGCTGTAACACAGTCTGAACCTGAGACTATCAGTTCAGCAGTTCTTTGAAAATCATCACAACCTAATATATAGATAGTTATGTGCATGAAAGAAATGGGATAATTATTATAATTATACATGAAGGACTACAGGCCTTATAAATAGTTCCTGACTCAAGGAACTACACTGCCACCCATATATTAGAGTCTAGTAAAGACTAACTCAAGTCGCCATCTCCTGAACTTATCACAGCTTTCACTGATCTAGGTGAACTACTAATGGAGAGCAATAACATCAGAGTACATCTCCAGCATCCTGCTAGGTTTATAACCATCATCATCTGCAATGATACGTAGCTCAGTGAAGGAAGGGGTCGTATGTTGAATGGAGGAATTGTTAGTTGGTCAATTGTTTGAATTTCAGCCAAATAAAATTGCAAGATAGATGTACACTTTTGCTAAAGTTGCACCTCATTTTGTTTGTGATAATCAGAAGGTAATTTACAGCAGAAGACTAGAAATACATGCATAATTATGTGGGGGATGCAATAGGGCATGCCACGCCCCTAAATGCTAATTATTATAATCATTATTAATTTTATTGAGCCAAAATGGGCGGGGAATGGGGCGAAGAAAAAACCGGAAACCCTGCCAAAATCCCATCTGGCTGTATAAATACCTGCTACTATAATGTCTACAAAAACACTCACATACGTTTCCACTAACGCCAAGTTCGCCGCCAATGTGTTACAATCAAGTGAGAGAAGTGACGTAGGTGACAATATGGAGACCAGAGAAGCGGCCAGTGTTACAGTGGACGACATACTTCACAAACTCGACACCAACTTCGACAGTGGGCTGTCCAGCGTGGAAGTTGAGAGACGTAGACAGTTACACGATGGCTTCAACGAAATGAAAATCAAAGAGGACGAGCCTTTGTGGAAGAAGTACATTCAGCAGGTAGACTATTAGGATAAAAATGTCTTCCAATTGATAAAGGCACTCCTTGGTATATTTGAGTGTGTTCAAGAATGAGGTTTGCTATCATATGTGTGCCTATATCATACGGAAGTGTCTACTCCTTGGATACATATGCAATTATCAGTTTCACATATTTTATGTTCTGGTATTGTCCCACCTTCTCCTCTTCATCACCATACTACTCTATAATATATATACATACAGGAGTTTTTGAAGTGTTTATGATCATTATTTCTTTTATAGTTCAAAGATCCGCTAATTCTACTGTTACTAGCATCAGCTGCAATTAGTCTGATAACCAAAGAATTCGATGATGCCTTCAGCATAACCCTGGTAATCTATATTACATTTATTATTGTAAGTAATTATTTATTGCCTTATTCTCCCCCCCCCCCTCCCCTCTATATGTAGGCAATCATTATAGTAGTCACAGTAGGGTTTGTACAGGTAATATAATTATATACAATTATGTGTATGTGTGTGTTATAGCACTGTATTGTATCTGGTGGTATCTGTACTATTGATAGCTATTCATTGCTATATATATCATGGGCTGATTGTTGGTGAATCCACTAGTTTGATGTTATTCCTGTAATCATTAATAGGAGTATAGGTCAGAGAAATCGCTAGAGGCACTCAATCAGTTGATACCTCCAAAATGTCACTGGTAAGGGAGAGAAAGAGGGAGAAGGGTCCGTACCCTTCAGCTAGTTTATGTAATTGTATTATCTGCTATTTTTGCTTTGTATATATTTGTTAGTATTAGAGACGGAACTATACAGGAGATATACGCGCGATACCTTATACCAGGAGATCTGGTATACCTGTCAGTTGGTGATAGAGTCCCCGCTGATATTAGACTATTCGAGGTAAGTGAGGGGTTAAAAAAAGGGTAGTGGGTTGTATTAGTTACTGTTACTATAGGCTAGTAATCTTGAAGTGGATCAGTCTAGCTTCACTGGTGAGGCCAAGCCAGCCCTCAAACAAACACTTCCAATAATGATCACTAACGGAAGTAGCTTAGGATTTGATCAACTCACAAATATGTGCTTTATGGGAACCTTTGTCTGTTCAGGACATGGAAAGGTAAAAGGAGGGGGCGAGGGGGGGGGGGGGAGGGACCCTCCTATATAATATATATATATATATATATATGTACTTACATGTACATGTACAGTATGTATATAGCGTTTAATGTATTTAATGTATATTACTATTTAATTTAAAGGCTTTTACAAAAAGGAAACGTTTCTTTAAACATCATTATTTGTTCAACTACATCCTTTTGTTACTGTAACACAAAGCAGCATATGTTGATGAATGTTGTATTTTTCCCCCAGGGTATTGTGACAGGTATTGGGGAGAGAACAGAGTTTGGAGCAGTGTTCAATATGATGCAATCCGAAGAGGTATTACTGAGAGGGGGCGGGGCAGGAAGTGGGTGTGGTTTAGTATAATTGCATATTTTTGTTGCTATAATAGTGTTTATTAATTAAAACCATTTTATATTGAAAACTGTTTTTCAATTCCTAATTCATTTTAACAGGAATAGATTGTAATAATAATTCTATTATGATATGATTTACAGGCCCCCAAGACACCCTTACAGAAGAGCATGGATGCTCTGGGGAAGCAACTCTCCTTCTATTCATTATGCATTATTGGTTAGTGTATTGTATTGGCTGATTATACAGTAGACAGGAACAGTAGTATCACTGGACTTCACCACATGTTACTCACATGTACACGCAGGGTATGGTATGATAGGGTAGAGTAGAGTGGGCCGGTGAAAGAGTATTCACATCTATATAAATAACAAACAGCTAATTTTAGTTATTGTGTTATGTTTGTTTATGATGTGCTGTTGTTTATTAGGTGGTATTCTATTCCTGGGCTGGATACAGGGTAGAAATGTGCTAAGCATGTTTACAATTGCTGTGAGGTATGTACAGCATGAGATACTCTATATACAGTGGATCCTCTCTACTGCGGACACCTTTCGGCCAACAAAAAGTGTCCTGATTATAGAGGTGTCCTCATTTCAGAGGTAGTTTAGTATGGAAAGGAGTACTGTTTGGAACTCAGACAGTGTCCTCATTATAGAAGTGTCCTTATTTCAGAGTGCCCTGATTACAGGGGTTCCACTGTATGTATGTATATGTATATATGTATGTGTATATATATGTATGTGTGTATATGTATGTTTTATGTTTTGTTTGTTTTTCAGTTTAGCTGTAGCTGCTATTCCCGAAGGTCTACCTATCGTTGTCACGGTAACGCTGGCTCTGGGGGTAATCAGAATGGCGCGTAAAAATGCAATAGTCAAGAAATTACCGGTTGTTGAGACGCTAGGTGATTTGATGAGCAGCAAATACATGTAATTTGTGATTATGTGAAGCTCTGTGATGTGCATTTACATGTACATATATACAACTTATTAACGTAAAAGACTTGATAGGCTGGGGTTTTTTTGCTGTGTGTCACGGGCGTATGGCTGATATTTTTGTTTGTTTAAATGTGACCTATTGAATCTAATGAAGCTGTATATGCAGTTTTATTGAAATCTATTTCAGATCTAAATTTACCAAAAACTCTATACATTAGAATTATTTATACATTATAATTATTTCAATTGTTTTTCTCAATCAATCATTGTCATAATCCTATAGGTTGTGTGAATGTGGTATGCTCTGATAAAACTGGTACACTAACACAGCATATCATGGAGGTCACTAGGTTATATACAGGTAAGACATAGAGAGAGAGATGTAATTAATGTTATTTACAGGCCAATCTATCTTGGATAATTTTTCAATACCTTTTATAAGTCGCATGGTATTATTAAATGGCTTTGTTTGTAGCGTCTCGAAAGTCATTTGAAGTAACGAGTAATGGTAAATCCCCGGATGATGGTGAAGTCCTTTATAACGGAGAACAGACCAATCCGGACACTCACCCCGAGATTACCAAGCTATTAGAAGTAAATATTATTGTTGATTCACATTTACCATATCTTATGACTGGAAGTCAATATAAACAACTAGTATAGAGTTATAACATTGACTTTACGGTCAACAGCTAATTATAACGATATATACTATAATGAATAGGGGTTTACTCATGTTCATTTATCTAATGAATTATTTGATTAATCTATATTATCCAGATCGGCTGTATCTGTAATAATGCTAAACTACAGGGCTATAAAGTTCTAGGTCAACCCACTGAGGGAGCATTGTTGTTCGTAGCTCGAAAGGTACCACACTATATAAAATATATTGAACCCAGTAATAAATGGTTAATATTACTACAGTTTGGTTTAGGTAGTGTTCGTGAGGATTATATTCGATTAGATGAGAAGACGTTCAGTTCAGAACAAAAGTGGATGGCAGTGTATGCGGCTAATAGAGATGCTACGCTGGCAGAAGCAAAAGGGGTGTGGTACATGAAGGGGGCGGTGGAGGTGGTACTGCGCCACGCCTCCACCATGTTTCCAAATAATGCTCCCTTCACTTTAAAAGAAAGAGCTCACTTTGAAGGGGTTGCATCTGAGATTGGAAAGCTAGGATTACGAGGTAATTCGATAATTATGATCGTACATGTAAATTGTCATTAGGATTAATTAATTAATTAATGTATAATAATATTTCACCAAGTGTCGAATTAGTATTCTATTTAAAGCCCCGCTGTCCTTTAAAATCCATTATATTGTATTATTGTAGTTATAGCCATGGCCGTGGGTGAAGACCTCAACCGCATGTGTTTCGCTGGATTGGTGGGAATGTGGGACCCTCCAAGAGACAACGTGATGTCATCCATTGCTACCCTCCAGGGCGGAGGAATTGATGTTAAAATGATCACTGGAGATTCCTTGGATACAGCACAGGCTATAGGTACACACTGGTACATTAATATAATGAATACATAAATAAACTAGAGTGAAAAATTATTATTGTTTGTTCTATTTCTGTATAGCGGATAATCTCGGTATATTCAAGTATGATTCGCTATGTTTGTCAGGAGATGAGTTGGATCAGCTCAACTCCAGTTCACAGAACCTTGCCACATCTATCGCAAGGACCAGTGTATTTTATCGTACCAGCCCTAAACACAAGCTAGTTATTATAAAGGTAAACACCGTTTTCATTACATGATACTAAAAATTATTATAGAGAAGGAAGTTATTGTAATCCTATCACATAGATGGTTTCTCATTTATAAGCATATACCTTGGTTATTAATATTCCTCTCCCCTTCCTTCCTCCCCTTCTCCCCCTATCTCTCTCTCCAGGCGCTTCAATCCATTGGTAAGATTGTAGCCATGACGGGTGACGGTACTAATGATGCTGTAGCTGTAAAGCGAGCTGATATTGGTATAGCAATGGGCGTGGCTGGTACGGACGTATGTAGGGAGGCGGCTGATATGATATTAACCGATGACAACTTCTCTACAATTCTGTTAGTTATTAACTCTATATAATGCCCTATCAATTCCTCGATCTATATATCTGTCTGTCTGTCTATTTGTCCTATCAATCTGTTTATTATATTTTTATGATAGCTCAGCAGTTGAAGAAGGTAAAGGGATTTACTACAATATTCGAAACTTTGTGAGATTTCAGCTCAGCACGTATGTTATATGATGGGCTATAATATGTATACATGTATATAATTATCCATTCATATCTATATTTCTATAGGAGTGTTGCCGCGTTATTGTTAATTACTCTATCGGTCATGTTTGGTCTCCCCAATCCTCTAAATGCTATGCAGATCCTGTGGATTAATATAATAATGGATGGACCACCGGCACAGAGGTATGTCCAGTTACCACACCCTCCTACAACACCTCTTTACCCCTCCCTCTTCCCGTCCTCTCTGCCTTTAGTCTTGGTGTTGAGCCTGTTCATCGTGATGTCATGTCTAAGCCCCCTCGTAAAGCAACAGATAAGATGGTCAGCATCTTCCTGTTGCTACGAATAGTGACCTCCGCCATTGTTATAGTGTCTGGTACCCTATGGGTATTTGCTAGAGAGGTTAGTTGGGTGTGGTTATTTAAAGTATATTTCTATTTGCTGTTTTTAGAGACAAGACGGGTTTGTGACTCCTCGTGATACAACAATGACTTTCACATGTTTCGTGATGTTTGATATGTTTAATGCTTTAACATGTCGATCACTGGTAAGGTTTCCTTTATTATCGCTAGCTATGCGACTAGTCTCTTTCTCTCTTTCACTGTCTAGACCAAGTCTGTGGTGTCCATTGGTCTTTTTAAGAATAAAATGTTCCTTTACGCTGTTGGAGGTTCCATTATTGGTCAATTGCTGGTAATCTACTTCCCTCCCCTTCAGTTGGTGTTTCAGACTGAAGCACTTCTGTTCACTGACCTCTTGTTGCTCCTTGGATTGTGTTCATCCGTGTTATTTATCGACGAGATTTGGAAAGGTTGGATCAGATGGAGAGAGAATAAGCAAGACAGAAAACCTTTGTTTAGTATTTAGAATAAATTTCCAAATTTATATTCTTCATTACTTATCATACAACTAATTGGTTTTTTTTTTTTTTAATAAAAGAATGATTCAAATCTATCAGCTATATTCTGTGTAATTTGTTGTACATTAGGAGGTGTGGCTAGTCCGGTATGGAGCCCCGCCCCCATGCAAGACGTTATGTTAGAGACTGTGTGTGTGTGAATCAAATCAAAGTAGCTGGATGTCTATAATAGGTTCGTCGCCATGGTCAGATTTGTTATCTTTTCCTCCAGTATATCATTCAGAAGTCAATTCAAAAGAAGATAGCAATTCAAAAACACTTACCCACTGCGTCCAGGCTTATTGCTATCCAGTTTACGACTCGTAATCACATCACAGACAAGCTAACAACAACAGATACTCAGCAGTCAACATCACCAGCACACAATCGTCATCAACACTATGATAATGTGGCCAAGAATAAATCAAGTACGGATAAAGTATCTCTCAACCTTACACCCCGCACCATGTCCCAGCGAACCATGACCTCGCCCCTCCCCTCGCCCATTGATTCATACAAATCTTTCCAGCTGATTTTCTATAAAAAGCCCAGAATGTTCATCCCTGCTAGAATGGCTGATAAAAAAGGCTGGTTGGTACTGAGAATCACTGAATCTTACGAATCGCTCCTCACTCATTTCAGACGATACCACTTTACAGTGATATTTACCTCTTCCAAGGAACACTCAAATAATAAACTATCGAAACATCTGATCAACAGACCCAATGTAGTAACACTAGGTATACCTGGAGCTCACAACTTCACAGGAACCAAGAGAGAACAATACTTAACCTACCAGAGATATCTACGTAACAATGGCAGCTCTATTGAACAACTTAGACTTATGCCGTCTTCGTATTTGCTGGATAATGAAACTCATTGTCGCCAATTCCTCGAACAATTGGAAGCAAACAAGGAAAAGAAATGGATTTTAAAAAACTCACAAGGTTTTGGGGGGAAACAAGTAGAGGTGATTCATGACACTAACACACTAAGGACACGGTTTGGGTCATGTAGCAATAACCAGCAATATATTGTTCAGGAGTACGTTCAAGACCTGTTACTATTGAATAATAGAAAGTTTGATATACGTGCTCTGATATTAATAGCCAACACACGCCCTTATATGGTGTTTTATCATGAGGGTTATATTCGTGTAGCCACCAGACCCTTTGATCCTGAAGGGCCCCGTGATGTTCACTTAACTAACACTCATATCCAGACCCTACAGCATGGTTACTCACATCACGAACACTTCTGGTCGTTTGATAGATTCCAACGCTACCTGGATCAACACTATCCTGATAATAATGGTTTTGTGGAGAAAAAACTGGTCCCTTACATTAAGCAAATATCATTGATTGTCGTTAAATCAGGTATGGGGGCGGGGCTGGAGAGGTGGGGTGGGGTATAGCATATAATTATACAAGTTTATCGTATATCAAAGTATAGTAATTATTAGAAGAGGAAAATTGAACTTAATAATTTTTTATATGTATTTTACCACTCCTATATTAGGTATTGGTTTGTTGAAGCGTTCATCGTCTACAGTGCAGTTGATAGGACTGGACCTGTGTGTATCTAGAGACTGGCATACATGGCTATTAGAGTCTAATGGATATCCTTTATGGCATAGGGGTGGGGATTGGATGACACAGTTTACTACTCAAATGGGGGTTAGTAATATAATATATTATACTGTATATGAGGGTTGGGGATTAATATTAGGGATATGCAAATTATGCCAGCATAATTTTGGGCATAATAGGCTAACATTAAATGGAGCATAATGCCCCTATTATGCTGGCATAATAGGAACTTTATACCATATCCACCCACACATAGTTGAAAATTGTGTCTGAATGGTATTTCAGATATAAAACTTTGCAATTTAAAGTTTTAAAAATTCAACAAAATTAGTTAGTGATGGTGTCCTTTAAATTTACACGTTTAGCACATACATTAGTATTATTACTTGATTTATGTAGTGAGTGCATATATTGAGATTAATAAAGTTTCACGCAGTGTGTACCGTCTAAATAGTACGTATACACTTGTAGACAGTTAAAATTGAAGGAAAATGGCCGACAGTTCACTAAATTCAACTGCTATTGTGAGCATAAAAACGAGCATAATAGGGCATGGGGTCAGGCATATGAGCATAGCATAATAGGGAGTTGGAAAAGCATAATTTTAGGGTAATAGGAGCATAATTTGCATATCCCTAATTAATATACATAGTATTAATATTATTTTATTATAAAATAGATTTATACAAATACCCAATGTACGTGTTTTGTTTAACTGTTTCATAATTATTATATTAATTAGGAGGATCTGTTTGATCTAGTGTTGGAGATACGTCAGAAGCCCACTAGATATCTATCTATGGCTGAGGGAGAGTGGTTCCGCTCATGGCAACTAATCTGGAGGGAAAATACGACAAATTGCTTACAAAATGACTCGGATTTTAATAATTAAACTTTTTAAAATCTATTTTTTATAGGCGTGCTATATTTGTTGGTGGTACGTGTACTGGTGAGCACGGTATAGGGCGTGGCAAACAACAACTATTATTAAATGAAGTGGGTGATATTGGTATTGATACAATGGCTGCCATTAAGAGAAGTCTAGATCCAAACATGATCATGAATCCAAGCAATGTATTTAAACAATGACTATAATATAACCAATGGACATTCAGTAACAACCATACATCAATCTAATTATATATTTTTTTTATATCAGTTAATGCATGGCTTATATCAATGTGTATTTATATAATAACAATAACTTTACAGTGAATACCAGGAAATAAATAACAGTAACGCATACAAAATTCAATATAAAATACAACATAGCTTTAGTAACTGAATGCCTGCTTCTGTCAAATTCCATAGCCACACCCCCACCATCATTCAGTCACATCTAGACTATTTACATTTCGATCACGTTCTTTTAACTCGAAATTTTTTACTGTAGAATACTCGATATGATGGCTCTATACTTCACATCTATGGACAGAATTTTTCAATCACGTCTGGCAGTCGAGTTTCCTTGCTAGCTGCATTATTGGTGAATATATATCCAATGATAAGCGTAGTCTATTCAACTTTTAGAAATTCATTGACTGGGCAGGCAATCCTGGTTTCCAGAATAGCAGTGCAGAACTGAACTACTCGTTTACACCTCTCTAAAATGCAGCCATACAATATTTCTCAGCCACACCCCTTTAATAATTACTAGACAGATGTAGTAATATGGGAATTATTAACTTATGCAAGAACTTCAGTTGACACTAATAGAATGGAAAGCAAAACATGTAGAT
>JAYJLX010037178.1:0-16160 GCA_036873525.1 Chalinula nematifera | reverse complement strand
TTGAAAGAGTCACAGTGTTGTTGGTTTGTTCCCCCCCCCCCAAAAAAAAAAAAAAAAAACTTTTCATTGATTTTTATGCATTTTTTTTTTCTCCTCAAGTGGTTTCATGTAGCTCTGAAGAGGTATTGCTATGTAAAGTCACAGCCAAAATTGATAAACAACCAACTGGATCTAATACCAGCATTGACTCACCGCAGATATTCACCATTACTGTTAATGTAAGTGAAATATATTTTTGTTTATAGCAAACATTGTAGTATTGATTAAAATTCCATCCTTCTCTTTCCATCTCTCCTTCCCTCTCTTTTTTTGTAGGATTTCAGGAAGGAAGCAACAAAGGAATCAATGCATCACGGTATTGAAATTATAGCAGTAATCGATAATAAACCTGATGATTCCACGGGTGCAACTACCCTGGGAGCCAATAATGTCACCAAGCAAACCACCGAACTACCTCCACTTGAAGAACTAGCTCCACCCAAACTAATGGAGTCACTCGATCAATTCGGGTAACATCTATCTGTTATAAACCAATAATTAAGGCTGTAATATATTTATTGAGCATCAGCATAAATACCATATGTAAGAGCCTTTGATGCTAGGATTAATGTAACATTGTAAATTCAGCTTTTACTTTCATTTACAATTTTGTGTTGTGATATATGTTCCCCCTTATGATTATCTGACAGTAAAGGGGTTGGTTCCACTGGAAGTACTGATAATACTATTTGACTAGAACTTACTGAAAGTATTTTATTTCTAATTTCCAGAGGAATGGACGAGCTATTCTCAGCTGGTTATCGCTCTCTTACTAGTTTACTGGAACACACTCCCGGTGGTGCCATGCTGATATGTGGTGTTGGGGGTGGGGGCGGAGTTGGTGGGTGTGGCAAGACATCACTAGCAAAACTGCTGTGTAAAGCGCTAATGGAGTCACACCATAAGGCTCATGTGAAGATAGAATCATGTACACTTTTCAGAGGTAGGGAAAAGGAATTAATGGTAAAGATTAAGTAAAAACCTTTAAGGCGAGCTCACAATACAACACTAATAGGACATTCACAATGGAATAGTATCCCTGGTCTATTCCAATGTAAGCATTGAATTGAAAGGTTGAATTGTTCACGCAATTTATATAAACGTTCGGCTAGCATATAGCATTGTGAATCCAACTTAATACTGCTATGATATATGGAGCTGCTACTACTGTTAAACCATTAAGTATCTATAGCAACCTTAACAAAATGGGGGCTTATTTTTCATAATCTTGATGCAGATGAGAGGGATGGATGATTTGTTCTAATACAGCATCTTGCATCTTGTTCTAGCTAGCATCGAACCACACTTTAGATTGATCTAATTGTATATAGAATTATTAAAATAATTATGTGAAATTTTAATCAATTTGGGTTAATTGAAAGCTATCATGGTGCAACATTGTGCAACATTGTTGCGTGCAACAAAGATCAAAGGAAACACAAATGTTGCATCAAGTTGGCTGAATATGCTCAACTTCATGCAACATTTTGATTTCCTTTGATCTTTGTTTCATGCAACATGTTGCATCGTGTATGATAGCCTTTAGCTAATTCTGTAAAACCTTGTTGTTATAGATGCACATCCTTGTTAAGCGTATATTTCTTCTTAAGCCAGATTTATAGTAATGACACTCACAGAACGTTATACTGACACTGGAATTGAATCCCAGTCTAGTCCAATGTAAAACAGGCGTCAAAGGCTTTAAGCTCACACTTTTCTTCTGATCTAAACGTAAATAATAATTATTATTAAGCACATGCATCTACACATGTATACGAGATGCAATAATTAATCACACCTCCAAAAACACATGATTTTTAAGCACATATTTTTTTTGTTAAACATGTATTTCTTATCGTTTTTCTTATAAATGTATGAATTTTACATCCCAGTTTTACTGTGGGTCATTGCATGATGTTTCCGTTATAATAATGTGCTATCCTTGTTGATTGCAGGTAAGAGATATGAAAGTATCCAGAAGAAATTCAAGGACATTCTAAATGAAGTGATTCACTGTCAGCCTTGTGTAATATTATTGGATGACCTTGACAACTGTGCCCAAAACATTACTGACGTCCAAAAGGAAGCTACCGGAGAAGGCATAATGCATCTTAGAAATGCTCGAAGTAAATCACACGAGGGAAGGGAAGGGGAGCTAGGGGACGTTGGGGAGAGGGGTCGAGAGGAGGGTGGGGGAGTAGTTTTGAACAACCTATAGTTTATTTGATATATTCTAATAGTTTTTCTAGACTTCGTTGGTATATTGAGGCAAAGAGCTATTAAAGCAGTCGTCATAGTAACCGCGACAAACAAAGACTTGCTCCATACGTCACTGTTGCACTCCAAAGGCAAACACGTGTTCAGTGATACAATTGAAATACCACCCCCTAATATGGTATGTATGTATGTATGTATGTATGTATGTATGTATGTATGTATGTATGTATGTATGTATGTATGTATGAGTTGTATATTACATGGTTATAGTATATACATGTGTGCATGTGTATTATATTCTGTAACTATTTTGTTTTAATCTACATTAAAATTATAATTATTTTGTACATGTGCAATGTCGTTTAACGCCCACTAAATAATCAATATTGTTTTACTTACTGGATTAATTTGTATATACACGTACATGCATAATGCAAGTGTGCGATAACGAAAAAATAAAGCAAATCACAACCATACAAATATTAAAATAATGTATATAGATCTGTATTATTTCAAGTGTGTTTATGTTTGTGGTTATGATGTTGCTATAGAATATCAGGCGGAAAATATTGCAAGCAATTCTCCATAATATGAATACAGCGTCTGTTCTATCGGAATCTGACTTAAGGTAAATATTCTTAGTATACTGTACATGATGTGACAGCTAGTGCTCTCCTCTTCCTTGTTCCTCTCACCACAGAGCCATTTGTTTGAAGACAGAGGGCTACCAAGCTATTGACATTAAAGTATTGGTGTCCAGAGCTATCAGAAATGCCGAACAAAGACACTTTCTTGCCAGAATTGAGAACCAGATTCCGCCCAATAATTTGGGCAGAGTAGGGATTATGGCTACTAGTAGTAGTAGTCACCAGGTGTCAGTGGGTTTGAGCGACTTCCTTGTTCCTTTGAATAGCTATGTACCTGCATCGTTGAGTGGATTATCACTGCATAAGAGCGGCAATACAAACTTCAAGAGTATCGGTGGACTAGAGGAAGCTAAGACTACTCTACAAGAGACTCTACTGTGGCCTTCTAAGGTATGATACATTATCATCAGCTAACACCCTTTGTTTATTGTTCTTGATCTTTCTCTCCCTGCTAGTTCCCTCGACTGTTTAAAGCCTGTCCCATAAAGCAACACGCTGGTATTTTACTATATGGTGCACCTGGTACTGGTAAAACATTGCTAGCTGGAGCAGTAGCTACTGAATTCGGCCTCAACTTCGTCAGTATCAAAGTATGTGCTGAAATATTATATATTTGGTTGTATGATTAATCCAAGCATGTGGGCGGAGTATGTGTCAAAATGTATTGATTGATAGTATAGACACAGTTAATGATATTATCTAATCTTAACTACAAGTTTTTTAGTCCGGAAAATGGTGGGCGGGGCTTTCTAGACTATGTCCGACTTATGTAAATAATTTTAAAGACATCAAATATGAAAAATAGGCTAACAGTAGTGATATGGTATAACTATGAGAGTTCAGCACTTCAGTGTTTACATCAATATATAGGGTCTAGAGTATTGAATATTTAATGATCAATATAAAGGGTCTGGAGCTATTGAATAATAGCCCGAATCTAGTTAAGAAAGGTTCCAGGGTTTATAAAATATTAATATTTACAATTTTATAGGGTCCAGAGCTGTTGAATAAGTTTATTGGTGCTAGTGAACAATCAGTTCGAGATCTTTTCACAAGGTATAGCATATGTGATCATAAATCTAACTTAATATATTATCTCATCTCACTCAATGCAGGGCCCAGGCTGCTAGACCTTGCATTCTCTTTTTTGATGAATTTGATTCCCTGGCTCCAAGGTAAAAGGCATAGTCAATATCATTATAGTTCAGTACTATGCAATGGTATATAGCTAACACCTGTTAATTAGAATGCTAAAATTCCTGACTCCATTATTTAGTTTATATTATTGTATAGGCGTGGTCACGATCGGACAGGAGTCACTGATCGTGTTGTTAACCAAATACTCACACAATTGGATGGAGTAGAAGCATTAGAAGGTCACCCTCCCTCCCTCCCCCTCCGGCCCTCCTTTATCTCCTTTCATAATTAATTATACTACTGTTCCATACTATTATCCCTTGACCATTACTGTATGTGTGTAGGTGTATATGTGTATTACTGTATGTGTGTAGGTGTATATGTGTTAGCGGCTAGTAGTAGACCAGATCTGATTGATCCTGCATTATTGAGGCCTGGTAGAATCGATAGAATATTGCTGTGCAATATGCCTACAGAGGTGAGAGGGAAACCTCACAAATTATCAAGTGTTTGTACAGCTGCATGTGTATTTATCATGCATTTATTTGAGTTTTCATTCTTAGACTGAAAGAGAACTGATTTTGAAGGCCCTGAGTAAAAACCTGCCACTTTCACTGGATATAGACTTCAAAGTGATAGCCTCAAAAACACAGGATTACACGGGAGCTGATTTGAAGGCATTACTATACAATGCACAGCTATTACAGGTCAGACGAACACTGGAGTCTAAAAAGAGCAAACCAACGGCATCACCAACATTTCAAGACAACCGTACCAGCAGCAGTAACAATGGTGATGAGATAGCTACTATTGCTACTGATACAAGTAGTACTGCTGCTACTGATAAGCTGCAAACTCAAAGTATTAAGTCAACTCAATCTGGCAGCAACCCTAGCAATAGCAATACCAAGGATCATTCTACTAGTGGGAAAGTTTGGCAATTCAATTACAAGAAACAAACAGTGACAATGGAAACGACTGCTTTCAGAGAGGTATGCTGTAGGTATCATATGATTGGGAACTAACTAGCTACCTCATATGTTTTATTAAGACTTTTATGTACATGTAGTGTATTAAAAAATTAATGTCCTCCCTCCTTTATTTAGCATTCTCAAAGACAAAAGACTAGTGACAAGCTTAGTCAAACGGTACACATGGAATGTCCACCCCACGCCCGTATGGCATAGTAATTATAATAATTATGTTTTACAGGCTCGAGTGAAATGCCTAGTTTCTCAGGAGGATTTACTGACTGCCTTAGCAAGTACAAAGCCATCATTATCAGAGACCGAGAGGAAGAAGTACAAGAAAATGTAAGTCAGACAAAATTTTTGCAAAATTATAATTATTATAAAATTAATTTATGCAGAAATGAAAAGTTTTTAGGCAAATCAAAGACAGACATCACAGATCTTGACCAAAGAACTACACTCGCTTGATTAGAATTATTCTATATTGTTATAGTCTTATATTACCACAAATTAACGTCAAGTTATATATTACAACACACACACCCCAACATATATATGCACATCCTATCATCCCACATACCCGGCCCATATATATCATTATTTTAGAGTCATGCCACATGTATACCCAATTAACAATTGGAAAATTTTATTGATCAACAATATTGTGAAAAAAAAAGGGAGGAGAAATTAATGATTATATAAACAAAAATGTCACATGTGATCAATTATGAATTATTCCCTCGACTAGTTCAATTTTCTGCCATTTCTTGGTCGTCGTCTTCTGTCTCCTCCTCGCCTTGTGGCATATGCTGAGTCAGCTGTTGGTACTCCTGGGAATTGACAGATACCGTCTGAAATCCAAGGAACCACCATCTACATTCGCCACCTGCTGAGGCTGGAGCATATTGGAACACCTTGGGTAGTCTGCGTAGCAAGGATTCCAGATAATACGAGTTATAGGTGGAGTTCAACGTCATGAAATAGCTCTGGATCTGTGCAAGTGTTGCTCCGAGTGGGTGTACGGCGACAAAGGCTGCCAGGACAGCAGTAAGAGCAATGTCTGTTTCACTGAGTGAGGAACCTGTCTCGTCTTTTGTTGAACCAAGTTGTGTACGAAGCTGGGCATAAGCTGCAGCTGCCTGAGCTAGAGAACTCCCACCAACTAAACTACCACTATCTAATGCTTTGTTCAGGTCATCCATATTGATGCCATCAATGACCTCCCACTCACCCTCGCCATCTTCCTGGTTGCCATTGAATTGCTCTTCTTTGAAACTTTTGCTTTCTTTGCTCGGAGATGTGGAATCCTTAAACAAGAAACAGGTGGTTTTAAGGGTACACAAAATGCTTTTAAAAACTAGTAACTACTTAAATGGAGATGGTGTTCTCTATAAAGCAAGGACAAAAGTAATGTTGGTTTATTTACTGGGTAAGAACTAATTTATAGTTACAATCTGAAACTGCCTTATGCCAAACTGAAACCAACTTTAGCAATTTATCTAATTTTGCCTGTTTAAAGGGTTAAAATTCTAAAGCACACGATTGAAGTTGTAATTTTTACTCGACTAATATGCAATGCTTCTTTAGAGGCAAAGGGGAAAAAAGAGGTGGTAATGTGTGTTGTAGGAGGTGAAGAATAGGTGTTGCTTTTCTTTGAGGATTCATCTTACCTTGTGTACAGAAAAATACAATACTTACATCATCAGTTTGCTCTTTGTCTCCTTTTCCATTAATAATATTGTCCCACTCCTCGGGGCAGTTCTATGGTGAAGGTAATGAAAAAGTGATTGCTAATATAATCAATAAAGCACACAAATATGACAATATTATTAAATAAAAAACAATTACTCACTTGTTTAAATCTTGCCAGAACTGTCTTCAATTGTAATATCTTGGGAAAAATGAAATTGAAAGTAACTTATTGATAATACAGCTAGGCATTGTGACAAAAACCTGTTTTTCTCTTTTCTCAATGGCCACCTCATGATCCATCTTCAACTGTTCCATTTCCCTCATTGTTCTAGACAGGTTGGCTTCCAGATCAGAATCTGAAATGGCATGGAAAACTACGTTATCTTCAAAAACATTATTGAAACTATAACTGTCAAGATATTTCATCAATTTAAGTACCTGACTCAGTCTTGATTTTCTTCTTGGGTGGTTCCTTATCATCTCCACTATCGGAGCCATCGAAACTTCCTTTGGGGGGTAAATTAGATTCCACAGACTCCGTAATCTTGCAGTTCAGTTCTTTACGTAGATCCTGGGCTGCTTCCTTCCATTGACCTATGGTCTTCCTTTGGGGTTTGGTAAACTGGTCCCATGATTTCTTAAATGTTGCCTTCTCAAAGACTTCATCAATGATATCACCTGGGAAAAAAAGCAATAAAAATAAATAAAACTATCAACAATGATAAGATGTAAAATAATCAGATGGCCACTCCCCCTCATTAAACAATGTAAACTCACAATCTTTAAGGAGGCCCTCCAAGTTTTCCTTGTATTTGGTAATTTGTGCTTGACACTCCTCTTCTTTGCTCTTCACATCTTTGCCCAGTTTATGGCAGTGAGTGTTGACACTACTTAGGAGACCAAAGAACGTGTTGGCAGTCGCACTCGAGCAATTTCCCTTCTCAAACCACGATATGACGTTTTTGGCAGAAAATTCGAACGTATCCTCATTTCGTAGGTCAGCGGAAATGGTATGGGCATTGGGTGCATTGAAGGCCAGAACTTCTCCCGATTTCATGCGACGTTTGGCATCCGAAGCTTCTCTGGACTGTGCAAAGTCCACATGTATTTCTGCGACATCGTCTCTCTTTGGACCAATACGTAGGGTATAACCATTGAAGAGAACTGCTTTATCCACAGATGATTCATTCTTGAACTCGACATGGCCGAATCCTCTAGTACGAGCAATCCTGACATCTTGTATCGGCCCAAACTCACAGAAAGCATCATAAAGATGCTTCTCTGTCGTGCCTTCTGGTAGGGAACCAACAAACACAGTGTTACATCTAGGGGGTTTTTCACGAGTTGTGGGCTTTGGACGGTTCGGCACTAGAAACACTGAACCCTGGGCGTATCCAGAAGGTTCCAAGTCAGATCCAAACCCTCGTCCTTCTTTGCTGAGACGAGGTGGACTCGCCAAGTCACGGTAATGGGGAGGCGGCGGATCGTCTAGTAGAGAAAACCCACTACCACGCAATGGCGGCCTGTCATCATATCTGTCTCTGCTACTGTAGTAGCTGTCACGAGAATATCGACTGGGTGGAAGATCAAACTCGTCTCTGTAATACATGGCCGAAACTAGTCAAACTACACACATGCAAATGCCCGTGGCTCAATGTTGCGCATGCGCAAATTGTAGGATTTAACCCCGCCCAGAATTAAAAAAAAAAAAAAAAAAAAAACATTATCATGCAGTGCATGCAGCTAGCATTATCCCCATACAAGTCAATCAATTTATAAAAGTAAAACAGTATGCAATATTGCAATAATAATGAGCCTGTATAATTAATTATAATGCATTAAAACAATAATGTCTATGAATATGTCTACTCTATGTTGGTTTAATTGTCACATTAAGTTTGCTTGAGCTACTACTACCACTACTACTAGCAGAACTCTTGCTGGATCGACCAGGTGTCCTCTGTCTTTGCTTAGTGGAGGAGGTACTGCTACGTGAAGAAGTTGTTCCACCATCTTTACCAGTAGGGGACAGACTAAGGTCACCCAAATCAAGTGTAGTCGTATGGAGTACGGGAGTTAGCTGTCGAGATGCACCTTGCTGCTGCTGTGGACTAGTGACACCACTCCTACTGTATGCAATAATTACATGTATTATAGCACAAGTTAACCATTATAATGACTATACACATTATAATATATATAATACATGTAATACATGTAATACATGTAATATATAATACATGTACTAGGGTACTGTACAAACTATCCCTTTACCATTATAGTAAAGTTAAATCAATTGGGCTCTCGAGTGTGTAAGGTTGTACGGCATGATGTGTAAACCACTGTTAATGTGGAAAGCTTGAAAATGAAGCATGAGAAATAGCATTTTGACACTTAATAATGGTTTGGAATAATGATTACATTATAATGCATTATGATCACTAATCCTGTAATGATTATAAATAAGCTATAATTACATGTATGTACATTATAATACAGTATATGCTATACTTGTACATATACAATGTACATATAGCTCCACATACATTGAAGGTAAGGAAGTAACAGAGCTCCTGGCACTGGATGGTAAGGAACTCATTCTGCTGCCCGAGGGTGAGGGTAGAGGGGGTAGGCCAACCTGTGATTAGGGAATGGAACGCATGATAAATGATTCCTTCGAGCATCTTCCCTCTAGTTATTCTCTTCCGTTAATGTTTACCTGAGAGAGTAGGAGTTGCAGTGTTGAGGATAGTTGAGGATCCATCGTAGCAACACCACATATCTGCTGAAGAATGTTTGTATTGAAGTCACGGAGTTCCCTTAGCCCAATATCCTCCTATTGTGATTCATCATAATGTATACTCATGGATATTGTACATGAACATACTTCAATATTGCCTTTCTTCATTTGACCACTGGCTTGCTGTGATTTTATTTCTTTCAACAGCCGAGCAAACTATAAAATACACACGGTACAGCTAAATAACACTCCCCACAAATACACGTATTAGATACACCCACATACAGTACCTGATTAGTAGCCCTTTCAATCTTTCCTTTCATGTCTTGTAAATCCTTGCCACCGACAGTAAGCTCATTCTTGGAAATAATGCCAATTAATCTTGTAATAACGGGATCGAGAAGGATGTACATGTAATTACCTTTTTATTTTCAAGGGAGTATTGAATTGCCTCTCCCTCTTTAGTCACAGATGACAGTGTATTGGATAGGGACTAAGGATAAGGCATAACTATAATACATGTACGTATATACACAGCATATGTGTACAGTGCATACCTGAATATCACCCGTAATTTGTTTGACCTGTTTCCTCTTGTGTCTCTGTTTATCCGTGTTAGCCCTCAGCTGACCTTCTAATGCCTCTAGCTCTGATACATTATCACCTAATCATTGAAACACACATATGTACATACATACATGTACATGTAGCAGTGGGTGTGGCTAACTCTGGTTTCAAATAATTATAATTACCTGAAGGATCGACTTTTTGTAAACTTCTTCTAAACTTGGTGTTCTTTGAGTTCATGAGTGCTAGTGTATTTTCCAATGCGTTGATTTCCCTCTCTGCTTTCTGTATCTTCGTGTCCAAATCATCTCCTTCCTTTTGCAATTCCTCACGTTCTTGTGCAGCCTTTGATTATATAGCATATTATAATAATCCTCTCATCTGGTCCCTCCTCCTTTCCTTTCTGTTCCCCTTCCCTCCCACCCTCCCCTCTCCCTTCCCTCCCTCCCCTCTCCCTTCCCCTCCCCCTCCTCCCCTCTCCCTTCCCCTCCCCCTCCTCCCCTTTCCCTCTCCTTACCTTAATGACATAATAGGCCTGAGAGTGTTCCTCTTCCCCTTCAGGTGGGGACATTGACATCATCAATATCTCGTATCGTTTCCTCAGTCTATCAATCTTTGCAATACGATTGTGCAGCTCTGAACTGAATCGGTAATTTAAAAACAGTCATGCAATTAAGCATGTGTTAATCAATTAACGATGCATTATTAATAGTAAAAGCACCTGTAGTTGCTGTATTATTACTATAAACTAATGTACATACAGTGGCACAGTACGGTATTATCTCTACCTAATGGATTGCCGTTCGGAATCACATGTTCTTATTTGAGCCTTTAGCATCTCCTTATGGACACTGATTTCCTTATTTCTCTCAGTCATTGCCTATACACATCATCATCATGTTACATTATGCTAAGTTACGTGTACTTTAGCTGTCGGCCATTTTATGCTAACTCACAGTGTGTAATTGAAGTTGTTGCTTCTCAAGACCAAGCACTTGATCAGAATGTGAAAACAGAGAGTCTCTTAATCTGCCACAGATATAGACACATTAATTAATTAATTAATTATCCCTATACTAGTAATACTAAAATGTATAATAACAATCAAATAAAAATGATTAAATACTGTATGTGCACGTACATGTATAGAAAATCATTCCAGTAAAATACATGTACATGTACAATGTGTAATGTGTGTACAGCATGAATGTACATGTTGTATAGTATATCAATTAATTGGTTGATCAATAACAGAATTATTTGCTTTAATTGAGTTTATGGAAACCTTTTCAACTCCAGTTTGATAATGTTTTCATCAACCATCAAGTCCTGCATGGATAATAATGATAATCACCATATATGGAATAAACCAGATGACACTAATTGTTATGTACTTTACTACACTCTTTAAATTGCGTGAAATGGTAAACACTTTAAGTTCATAAGCAACCAACGGAATGCTTCACAAACACATGCGGTAAACTGCATGCGCTATTCGAATGGCCCACATAAAAATACACACTGCAGAAGTTAACCATAATCTACTGTACATGTACATATACATGTACATGTATATAATATGTACATGTACAGTACATACATGTATATGTACTAGCAGCAATAAAGACAGCAATAAAAAAAATACTATTATCCTTTGTTGATTAGGGGTACACAAACTGAGTGAAATGGGATATTTAAGTACACATGCATATACAGGTAGTACATCTAAATACAAAATGTACACATTTATGCATCCAGATACCATAAGTACTACATACGTATAGAAAGTTTTGTTGTCCCATGGGTCTCCCCCCCATGCAGTAGTGTTGGCATGTAGTCAGTAAGTCTAGCAAAAATACACATGTAATGTACTTGTACAAGTAGTATCCTTACTTGTTTTGAAGTTGTCACTTTCTTTAATTCTCGTTGAGTACTGTCAATATATAGATGTAATTCGTCTGTATGAAGAAAAAAATTATTGTGCTTTATTTATTAGTGACCTCGCTGCTTGGCATCAATGCTGGAAAAACTTCCTTAAATATCAATGTCCCAGTTAAAACTTGCACCGAGTGTTTTATATAATGACATCATCAATGATGATCTCATACAGTGTCACCATGACTCAGTACTATACGTATGTACCACTCCTCAAGGGTAGTATTGTATCTTTGACCCTTATACCATCAACAATAATTAACAAACAACACCACATGATAAATGAAGAAATAATAGTGAAAAATGATTTTTTTTTTCCAAAGGCTGATGCTAATTACAAAGGTTAATTAAGTGGAATGTCTCACCAATCTTTCCCATGAGTGTCTCCTTGTCCTTGAGGCCCTTGTCAACCTGTCTCAATACCCTCCTTAAATCATCTTGAAGCGTTTTCAGTTGGCCTTGAAGGAGTTGTTCTGATTGATGCTGTTCCTCCCACTGATCCTCTAACGCCTATTGGGAGTGGGACCATTACAAATCAATAATTTCCTTTTAAGCAGTAGGGTAGACTAGGATACAGTTGATAGTAATTACGCTAAATTATATACCTTGATCTTGTTGTTGAGTACTATCAACTCATCGTCTGTCCTTTCTCCCTCCATTCTATTGTACTTGTGTTCCAATTGCTGAAGCTGAAGGTCCTGTACATATAACAACTCCTGTTGCTTTAATGCTTCTTCATCTACTTTATGCTGCTTTGAGTGGAGATTACGCAATGCCACTCGACTGCCCTGTGAATATGTACATTACCATACAGTAAAGTATTAATGCACGGTAGAGATAATACTGGTTGTGTAGTATGTACGAATGTAACAATACAATGAATCAAAGTAGAAGCAAATATACTGTACAATAATAGTTAATGGATTGACTGCATCCATTAATAGGAACAACTATCCACACCATTGAAATAAATACTGTATGACAACTATCTATTTACCAGACTGCTGGTAATAGTACCAAATACAGTAGGAACAACATGTACAAGTATCTATTAACAAAACCACTGAACTGTATCCTATAATGCTACATGTATGCCCTTTACACTCATTAAACTAAGTCAAGTATTCCCGTAATGTAACAAAGGTCACACGACTAATAAGACATTCAAATTATCATTATACCTGTATTTCTGCCTCTTTGTTCTGATAGAGAACTGTCCTTTGTTTCAATTCTTCTGCCTTCTTGAATAACCTTTCCTGAGCACTTGCTATGTCCTTTTCAATGGCCGCCACCTTGATCTCTTCCTCAGACAATAATTGATCTATTTTATGAGCTTTCTCTTCAGCAGTTAATGTCTTAATGGTGGTTTGCTTTAGCTCTTCTTGCAATATCTCTCGCTGCTTTTTGACAGTGTTCAATCTGAAAATACACACCAAGATACAGTACATGTACATGACAGTACCTACTGTACATGTATGTACATGTACTACATATACATGTAGTACAACACTTACATGTATTATGTACATGTAGATGAAGATATCCAGTATGTTAATGTGTACACGTACATTTAAACGTACATGTATGTACATGTATGTGTGGTGGATATAACACACAAGAATTATGTTGCATTCCTGTAAAGGGTGTAGTTTTATCATTGAGTAGCATGTACACGTACATGTACAACAGTACGTACCTGAGGGTTTTGTCTCTGACCTCCTTCGAAAGTTGTTTACTATGTGATCTGATTTTCTCCAGATCAGTTGCAGTACGATCAACAGAATACTTTAATGTCTCAAGCTATGAAATACACATGAAATGTAGTATTGTACATGTACTGGTCCAAGATATAGTCACTGGTGGTATTTACTAACCTCGTCTCTGACTTGAGTCTTTGCCTGCTCTTTCTCCTGATAATCCAGTCTCAGCTTGGCCAATTGCCTCTCACAAACACTCGTCTTCTTTTCCAATTCACTATTATTCTCCTTTTCTTGTTCCAAGAAATCCTTTTTAAAGACAACAAAAAAAAAATTCATTATTAAACCAGTTCAATTGTTATTCCTACTTTTTTTTCTCTGAGTCCATCTGACATTCCCTTAATTTCAGCTTTCAATCGAGCCAGCTCCTAAATAATTCACCAATGAATGGAGTTATAATTATACAATACTTATAATCTAGCTGCTGCTATAAACATACAGTTCCTGCTCTGTCCATGTCCTGATCTCTCCTCCTCATTTGGTCAATAATCTTCTCCCATTGAGTAATCAGCTGTTGGCGCTCGCTGTGAGCGTGACGAAAGGCATCAGCAGTTTTATCCAGCTCAATCTATTGAATTGCATCACATTACATTATACTGTATATGCCATACATTAACCATACAAGACACACACACACACGTGCACTATAATACACAACTATACGTGTATGTGTACACATATAGGGATTCATTATACACAGAAATACAAAAGGAAATTGATTACTATACGTATTGTACTGTATGTGTGTACAATATAAAATGGAATACAATTATATCTTAGAGAGGAACGGGTGTGGAGAAACCACGGATACTTAATGATGGCCAAACAAACAAACAAACAAACGGTATCTGATTCAATTGATGTCCTCTTCCAAGCCATGTATGCTGAATAGTAATGAGTTTAACCCTCAGGGAACTATTTTAATGATTTCCTTTCAAAACGGTACAGAACTCTAATTGCATTAGCCCATACAAGGGTGAGTTTTAATGCATATTTTATATTCGTGGGAACTATATAATGAAGTTAATACGGGATTAAATGAATTTGTATCTTATTGCTGATTCATTGACTGTATCTGTGGAATCCATTAAAATAGTGAACACACACACACACGCAATAAACTAGGCACCAATATTACAGCAAATTATTGAGTGGGCGGCAACAATATAAAAATAGAAATGCAATCTATTTTTACAATACAATAATTATCATTATAGTCTTATAATGTACATGTATTCCGTGAGTTCCAATTACAACTACTGTAGTTCTATTTGAATGGATACTAGTGTTATATTGATTCCCTATCCACCCACCTACGTATACCCACCTGAGCTGTAAGGGTCTCAGTGGTTTCCATGTCAAGGGCTCGTTTCTTGCGAATCACACCTTCATTCAGTTTCTCTTGTTTCAGAGTCAATTCCTGTGAATTAGAAAACAAACTTAATTGTTAAAATGGCTCCATTTATATGCAAATCCTTAATTAAAAAATAATCTTTTTTTTTTTTTTTTTTTAACCTTAATCTTTGCTTCATCCGCTTTTGCATATTTAGTGATTGTCAGAACATCTTCGTCTCTTCTAGCTGACTCTTCAAGCCATGCTTCTAATGCCTACAGTAAGGTACAGAACAGGTCAGCTTATTCAAGGCTGAACACTTTCCTTCCTGAGACATCACCTCTTGATCCCAGTTCATTTTCTGTCTCAAATCCTCAGTTTTTTTGTTGGTAGAATAGATGCTGTTTTCGTAGGTATTCATAACTTCTTTCAGTTCGTCTTGTTGCTGCTTCATTTTATTCAAGTCATTTTTGAGTCTTCCTTCTTCTCTATCAGCTATGAGAGAGGGAGAAGGAGGATGGGGGTGAAGGGAGATGTATGTCATCATGTCTGATTCCCTTACCTAATTGAACCATGTGTTTTTCTGTCTCAACATCATTTTTCCTAGCTTCATATAGAGCCTGCATACAAGGAACATAATGTAGCTCTCTAATAATACTGGTAAGCAAGTTTTTACTTGAGTTAGTTGCAGCTCCTGTTTTACGTTCTTCAAATGCTCACAGATAACATTGATCCTGTCCTGATTTTCCCCAATATCATGATCCAGTTTTTCAATTTCTATCTGCTTCAAGTGAACAGCATTTTCCAGTTGTTTGTTTTCCACACTGGAAATAGGGAGGGCTATATTCTCAAGATCAATTTCAGCAGCCATGTTTTTTTTTTTTTTGTCCAAAAATGCCTTTGTAACCATAGCAACAGAATTTTAATTACCCTATAAAGTTAATTAATTTTAAAAAAGCTTGGGGGTATAAAATAAGCTACAAGACTTTTTTACCAGTACAAACGGCCAAACTTGTTCATTACAGTGGAGAGGTTCTCAGTTATCTGCAACACTGCAAAGAAAATGTCGCGGATGGATTCGCCGAACGGCATAAGCAGGAAATCGATGAGAAAGAACAAATCCAA
>JAYJLX010037167.1:0-16168 GCA_036873525.1 Chalinula nematifera | reverse complement strand
CACCCAGCAGTGGGCACTAAGCAGCATACAACAGTCCTCAGGTTAACTTCGTTTAACTATCATTAAACGATATTTAAAAAAAAAAAAATCAGGCACTTACCCTACCTAAGGGTAATGACCTTCCAAAAATTCAAGATATGTCACATTCAGTTAATCAGCTTCCCTAAGCAGCTCCAGTTTATATAGGCTATCAAGTGTAGTTTGTGCTGTGGGTTTGCTTATAACAGACAGCTTAATTATATTCACACAAACCATACAAACCATATCCACTTACCAATACAATGCTAGCCCCCCCCCCCATTAATTGAAGAGGCAATTCCTTAGAGTTGGAGCTACTCACCTCAATAAAATAACACAGTACGTACATGTACATATATATATCAAATCCTAGTAGTTACTTACTGTACTGTAGTGACCCTGCTCAACCTCCATTATAATCCAAACTAAGATATATGTATGTACATGTATGTGTATAACAAACACTAGCAGCTATTCACCCTAACAACGAACATTTTGGTACACACACAGGCAGGGAGTACTTTCTTTATTTGGCATACGTCCTTTTTGGAATGTACTGTACATACACATAGACCTACAGTACATGTACCACAGTACATTATACAGACAGTATAGTGACACATAGTATGTAGCATACACTAACATACCTGGACATAGAATGCATTCTTTACAGCTTCTGTTAAATCACTAGTTGTACTAATAGACAGCATTAGGGTATCGGGCGTTTGGCCCTCCCTCAATAAGTCCTTCTCCTTGAGGTCTGTGAGCTTCTGTCTGACTATATCCAGTGTTTCAAGAGCTTTGGCATCATTATCAACGAATAGTACATCGTATAACATAACACTGAGGTTACCACGGGCAAACAACTATACATAGGGAGTGGGGGAGGGGGGGAGAGGAGTGGGTGAAGGAAAGACATAATAACAGTGGATATAATACAATATAGGGTCAATACAGCTTCAACTTGTTGAATTGTTGTTGAAAATGCAGTCAGAAGAAACCTTACTATAAATAATTGTAATTTGCTTGGAGTACATTATAAACTAATAAGGAAGTAGGGTCAAATGATTATCCACAAGGGGCTAAAGGAAGTTAACCCTATCAAGTGACAAGGCACTAAAAGTGATTAAAGCTGGTCTTAGCTGCTTCAACATAATGTTAGCAATGCTAGTATATGTACAGAACATGGAGGAAGGACTGCATGCATGCAATAGTTAGAGAGGCAAGGTTTAATACATTAAATACACGTGCTTGCATACCTGCCAGCTAAGCTCAAACTACGAACATATAATTATATAATTATTCCAATAATAACCAACTAACCGCAGCCCATGACTTCCCGATCATTCCACTATATAATGGAAACATAATACACAATACATATAGATTATATTGGTTATGTATAAATTCGTTACCTTCCGATTACAGCGACTTTCCTTTTAGCTTCTGTTGTTAGCTCCATTTTTTTTTTTTAGTCACTGCAACCACACAGTGCCACGCCCTCATTAGTCTAATCATTAATTTTATGGGCGTGGCTCGTTATAAAATCGCCCTCTCTATTAGCTCTATACCATTTCAAAGGTGGGGTGTATTTTGCGGTGGTATTTTGATAGTAGTATGGACAAAAAAGAGCGAGTATGGGCTCCTGACCCAATAGAAGGCTATGTACTGGGCCACATCATTGACTTCAATGGAGAATCATTGACGATTGAACTGGCAGACAGACCAGGAAAGGTGCAATACATTGGGGGGATGCATTGAGCAGTGTATAATGGGTGGAGCTAATGAAAGGAAACATTAAAAAAATTTCCCTTTTCCCCCTCCAGACTGTCAGTGCCTTCTATGATGAGGTATTCCCTGCATTAGATGAAGTACTGAGTTCACATGTTGAGGATAATTGTGAGCGCTATCATATAACCACTCACCACACCATGGAATAGTTGTATATTGCATTACCTCTATGCTACAGGTTCTTTAGTGTACTTAAATGAAGCCACACTCCTTCAGAATATCAGGCTTCGCTACAGAGATGACCTTATATATGTGAGTCCACATTGAATCCCACCTATTAACCATGCCTTCAGTTGCAGCTGCCTGCATTGTTCTTAATTAAATAACATAAAAAAAACTGTTTATTTCCATTCTCTACAGACCTATGTAGCCAATATCCTAATTGCTGTCAACCCATACAAGACCATTCCTAATCTATACTCAACCGAGGTGGCTCATAGATACAAGGGGAAATCAATAGGGACACTCCCACCTCATGTCTATGCGATAGGTGAGTGCATGTTGTATTGCTTGTAGTATAACAGTGGATACTATATACTATAAGTATGTATCACTTTGAATGCTGGTATGGTCTTTGGTCAGCTTTCAATTTAATAGACTGTTTGGATTTAGCTGCGTTGCATGCAGTTTTACATAGCATTACTATAAGTATTTTTACAGCTGATTATTGGTTATATTAATTGCATTAATAATTATATTACATAGCGGACAAGATTTATCGTGATATGAGAACAAACAGGATGAGTCAATCTATAGTCGTCAGTGGTCAGTAATACATCATGTATTCATAACTATAGTAACTTAATGGGGGTGATGGAAAAGTTGGTGTGTCCAGGTGACAATTGCGAAATAACAGATGATGCTTAGTTGAGAAAGTGGTGTTGTTTTTCTGCCATGCCCACTCTTTGAGCCTAGCTGTTAAATGTTGTTCTATTGCATCATATTATGTGTAGCGCTTATAGTGAAGCACATAGCACTCTCACTTAAATGTTCATCAATGTCATTTTAAAGTATCAGTCCTACTATTGAGGACTTTCAAAAATTTGATAGACTGATCGAAGTGTCAGAAGAGGGTAGAATTTTCAAAGTCTCAGTGGTGGTAATCATTCAGTTATATAGGCCTCAATGTGTGGACTGTATTGTGGGTTTCACTGTACAGATTAACCACAATTCATCACAATGCCTTTCCTTTATTGACACAACTCAATTGTGACAAATAATTATTACTCTTCACACTCGTATTTACTTAAAGGAACAATCTTCAGTCTAATTTAACGTTTAATGTAACAATATTTTATTAATCCATTCAATAACATTACATGTAGCTCATTAGCTGTGAGATGCGTGTCTGAAGGTTTATACTTACAGGTTAAGATAGTTGTGGTTGTCAAACCCACAACACATACCACACAATGAGACCTGTATTAACAGTGATAGCTTAAAAGGGCCTTTTGTAGCGGACTGCATGCATGTTTTGAATAAAAAGAAACATACAACTTGAATACACTAATACTACTAGTAAAGGAGTCATGCACTATATTTGGGCTCTAGTAAAGGAAGGCATGTCATTATATCCAGAAGCCCCCAATCTTATAAATACCTGTATTATGTACCAGTTGATTGATTATCAGGTAGATCCATTACTATGTTGTATTGTATATAGGTGAGAGTGGTGCTGGTAAGACTGAGACTACCAAACATGTCCTACAATTCCTCACTCAAAGTTACGGAGCTTCCTCCGGGGTAATCGAGAAACGAATAGTTGAAGGTAAACAACAATATAAAGTGCATATATACCGTATACCACAAGCTTCCTTAAAGGAGGATTTCATAGTATAGGCTGTCCTTTAAAACTTTAAAAATAGAATAAATTATGGTTTAGTTTCCCTGAGTGGGTATAGATTCCATTACAGTCATGGTTGTATATTGAAAGGGGCTATACCGTAATTCTGGAAATTTTCAGCTTGAAAAATTGCAGTATTTTAAATTTTCATTTAGTTTATTTTCGTTAATGTCCAATGTGAATGAGCTAAATTTATACAGGCGCTATATTGTGTAAAAAATTTTCATTGTTTTAATTTCCGTAAACTTTGTGGCTTTATGGAAATAAAACCACCGAAAATTTCCAGAATTACGGTATATATTGTTCTAAGCATGTATTAAGTATGTACTATCTAATGGTATTAAGCATAATATTATTATACTTATACAGCTAATCCTTTACTGGAGGCCATGGGTAATTCAAGAACTCTAAGAAACGTTAACAGCTCGAGGTTCGGTAAATTTATGGAAATCCACTTCGATGCCCAGGTCAGCATAGGAGCCACACCCATATATAGTTCCTTTTATGCATAGCCACACCTATCCACAGCCACATCCATGCACAGCCATACCCATGTACAGCAAAGATATGCCAGATCTTTATTTTGTAGTTCAATGTTGTTGGTGGTCACATATCTCATTATCTATTGGAGAAGTCGCGAGTCTGTTCCCAGATGGAAGGGGAGAGGAACTATCACATATTCTATCATCTATTGGCAGGTGCTCCGAGCGATATGAGACAGGCACTAATGCTGGAAGAGAAGGCATCGTATGAAGTAAGTGAAAGATCAATACCATAGTCCTTAAAGAAATACTAAATACTTTGTTTACACATAGTTACTTTAATATAATTATTTTTTCCCTGTGTTACTATATATAGTATCTTAATCCATCCAGTCGAGCACTCGTTGACGTTGAGAGGGACCGGGATGGTTTCCGTGGTTTGGTATCATCCATGGATTGCATAGGAATGAGTAAACTGGAGAAGGCTAATGTATTCACAGTGGTTGCAGCTGTGTTACATCTAGGGAACATAGGATTTGAAGGAGATCCAAGTGAACGAAAAGGTATAGAGAGTATGCTTAGCTATAGGGAGTGTAGGGAGGAGATAAGGAGAGCTTGAGAGGGAAAATAAGGTAGAAAAGCAAAAAAAAAAGGATTGAGTGAGAGACAAAAGGATATATTTTTTTACATTAGGTGGTAGTGTTGTATGTTCCAAGTCGGAGGTCACAGTGAGGGGCATGGCTAATCTCCTTGGCATTGACTATGAAGACCTCAAAAGATGTTTGACCTTTCGAGTGATGACTACCACAAAGAAGGGTGCCATTGGGACAGTAATCAAGTCAGTCAATACCTTGTAACTTCCTTATAATGGAAACAATCTCTTCATAAGGGACATGCAACCCTATTAAAATTTTCACATATAAACCAACCTACTGTATATATAGACCACCCATGCATTCAGGAGCTCCTTATAAGGAAGTAACATATATTGAATAGCAGCTGTGTATGTATGTATGCATAGTTATCATAATTATACTTCTCTATATTGCTACAGTGTCCCTCTGAAGCCAGAACAGGCTGTCAGTGCAAGAGATGCACTAGCCAAAGCCATATATGTTAAACTATTTGATTGGATAGTCAAGCGACTCAACCAGTGCTTCCCTTTCACCTCATCCAAGTACTACATTGGGATACTGGACATTGCAGGATTTGGTATGGCTACAGGCAACCATTTTAATGCACAACATTAGGTATACAGCAGCCTTTTATAACTATTAATAACTACTTGATTGTAGAATACTATCAGTTGAATACGTTTGAGCAGTTTTGTATCAATTACTGCAATGAGAAACTCCAACAGCTGTTCAATGAGAGAGTATTCAAAGAGGTTAGCCCCTCCCTAAGTATATGTTAAGCCCCACCCAATATGAACTAGCCCCGCCTACTTTACATACAGGAACAAGAGCTGTACAAGAAGGAAGGATTGGGTTTAGCCACTACAAGATACAGTGATAATCAGGATTGTATTGGTGAGTGCAAGTAGCCAATATGTAATCATAATTTCAATTTTGATAAGCTAATGCCAAAATACTTATAAACAACTCAAACTATCCTCTTTCTCGATAGATCTTATAGAGTACAAGGGTTCTGGGATTATTGATCTGCTGGATGAGGAGTGCCGACTTCCCAGGGGGTCCAACGACCACTTCACCAGTCTAGTTCACTCCACCCACAAGGACCATTTTAGACTCCTCTCCCCTCGTCAGTCTAAACTACCCAAGCATAGATCATTGCGAGATGATGAAGCATTCATCATCCGCCATTTTGCCGGAGCTGTTTGTTATAAGACGGTAAGCTTTAGTACAGAGTAATTAGGTACCTTTTTCTTTCAAGGAGAAAGTTAAAAAATTGTTTTGTTTCAATTTAGATTGGATTCCTGGACAAGAATAACGATGCTCTCCATGGTAGCCTTGAACAGCTAATGGCCACCAGTCGTACCTCATTCATCAGGGATCTGTTTGTCACTGCCAATCAGGAATCAACTGATGATAATCCCAGTGGAAGCTACGCTAAGAAATTAATATTAGACAGTGTCAGCTGCAAATTTAGAGTAAGTCAGACACTCTACATGCAAGTATAACTATAGTGTAGTCAGCTGTAATATTATAATACTCACATGTGTACAGTACATTATATAAGTATACCTTTCTTATAGTTATGTATGTATTTTAGCTATAGTACTAATGAATTTTCACTTTTAGACACAGTTAAATGACCTAATGAAGAAATTGAGGCAAACGGTGAGTTTGTATACCTCAGTATATCTCAGTATATCTCTATATATATCAGTATATTTCAGTGTATCTCAGTTCATCTCAGTACACCTAGTCTTGTGCTCAGACTCCCATGCCTTGGCTCAATGTATTAATTGCCATTTGATTGTCGTATTCACTTTAGTATTAATTAACTTAGGAAACCAGTTTTATTCGATGTATCAAACCAAACCTTGATATGGTCCCAGGGAAGCTAATCGGGGGTCAAGTTATGTCACAGCTGCAGTGCGGAGGTACAGTGTGTATATTTATAAATATAACTACTACTTGAGCACAGTATTGTAGTTTTATTTGTCACTGTATTTTTTGTTTACTAGGTACTGTAGCAGTATTAAAGCTAATGGAAGGGGGTTACCCATCCCGAACACAGTTTACAGATCTTTATAATATGTAAGGAATAAATTATGTCTTTTTTAATCCAATATCTTATTCATACATCGATCACTATTATTCCACACATTTAAGTACACTATATTCATGCATATGTGTATTGTTTTAATACTGAGTGGAGTGGTGTTGTCCATTATAATGTATTATATACATGTAGGTACGAGTCATTCCTTCCTGTTAGTCTGGCCAGGCTGGATCCGAGGATGTTTTGTGAGGCATTGTTTCGCACGGTTGGAGTCAAAACCAGCGAATTCAAGTTTGGAAATAATCGGGTATTCTTTAAAGCAGGAAAGGTAAGTAATGAAGAATGAGGGTGGCTCATATGGTGGGCGTGGCATTCAATGGGTGTGGCATTTGATTAACTCATATCCCAATGATATCCTAGTTGTTAATTGCTGCTTTTCCTTAATCTAGTTTGCCGAGTTCGATCAGTTAATGCATAGTAACCCTGAGAACCTGAAGACAATGGTATCAAAGGTGAAGCACTGGCTGATTCGTAAGAGATGGAGGAAGGTGATATATGGCGCCATATCTGTGCAAAAACGTGAGCCAACTTATAATAAACTAAGTTAGTATATAATGGAGCATTTGAATACTGCTTAGTGAAGAGGGGGTGGGGCTGGGGTTTGTATTTGAACACTGCTTTTAAGAAAGGTGGGGCTGGGCTTTGTATGAGAAGGGTATTAGAGTTATTCTGTACTTCATGCATTATTTTCATTGTTCAAACTGCTGATAATCAAAGATTCTGCTATTTAATTTTCGTTTATAGTGTCACGTAAGATACAGTACAGGGACGGCAGCGCTGTTGTTATTCAGACTTGGATGAGGGCACAGCTGGTAGTCAAACAGTATAGACCAAGGTAGATGTAATATAGTAATATTATATAGTTTTGTATTTATCTACATGCCCCTCCTCCCCTCCCCCTCCCCTCTTCCTCTCCCACTCTCTGTTCATGTGTTACGTACATGTAGATACAGAGGTTTGGTGAAATTACGCAATCTCAGGAAAATGGCTGCAAATCTTCACTCGTTAGGTACACATTATTAATGATGATATGTGTTGACCATATATGGATATATGCTATGAATATAGTTAATGGACTAAAGGTGGACAAGGAGAAAGTGTCACAACAAATATCCACTCTTGAAAGCAACATAGAGAAAGAAATAACTGTACTCAAGGTATCTTGTACTCGAATATACCAAAACTATACTTGCTGACTCAGCTGATTTTCATTTTTTTATATTTCCTCAGACTACCATGGCAACAAGACAGAAGATTGAAGATGGCTATCAGAAACTAGAGGGCTTGTTAATGTCTCTTACTAATGAAATACAGGCAAGGCAGGAGCAGGGGAAGGTGGAGGAAGAAGAGAGACAGAAAATGAAAGAGCTCAAGAAAATACAAGTAAAACGCATACCATAATTCCAGAAATTTACGTTATTATGAATATTTCTAATGAAAATTTTTGGAATTACGGTATGTGCACTGTAGTTGATATACTTCCTTATAAGGAAAACTCAGTATGGCATGCATACAATGGTTAATTGGTTTATATTATGTGTAGCCATTAGTTGGGTATAGATCATGTGTATCTCCTTATAGAGAGGTTGTTTCCTCCCGTACTAATAACACAATAGTTGTGGTTAGTTTGTGTTCCCAAACTCACAACACGTTTCACACCATGTACACTATATTAACCTGGTTAAGCTTCAATGATTAGTATCATTAGATGCGGCATTAGAATAGATAATTGCACAAATTTTTGGAAGCCCTCTAGTAGGACTGATATCTTGGTTGACTAAATCAGTTACTAATTTACATGTAACTAATATAACAGTGCTAGCATTAAAAGGGTATAGATCATTTGTATCCCTTATAGAGAGGTTGTTTTCCTTATAAGGAAGTTTTGTATAAAGAGGGTTCCATAATTGTTATTGTAGCTGGTGACACAAGATAATTTATCCGATAGGAGGAGGAGAGAAAGAAGAGGAACGAAGAACTAATCCAGAGGAAACGAATTGAGGAAAAAATGGAGAATGAGAGGAGAAAGAGAGAAGAGACAAGAAGACAGTAAGAATTTAAATAATCGTTAAGTCAAGCTCAGTTGGTATTGTAATTATTCAACTGCAGACAAGTAGAGGCTGAAAGGCATAGTATATCGGGCAATGGAAGATCATTGAAGGCCAAACAGGAGGAAACAGACAGACAAATGGCGGTACGTGTTATTGAATGAAATTAAATTTGTATGTGTAGCTATAGTACTGTACTGTACTCGTAATGATCTATTCATCTTTTTCCTAAAGATTCTATTACAACAGGAAGAAGCAGAGAGTCAGTTAAAGCGTATTCGAGCCCAGGAACAAGAGAGGAGGGATCTTGAACTGGCCCTTAGACTAGCACAGGTTAATTAATTAATAACTATTAATAAACCAAACAACCTCATTATATTACTAATAGAGTGAGACAGAGTCCCAACATGTGATCGGTGACCTGGCCAAGCACAGACAGAAGGAACACACCTCAGTACCAGTGGTTTATAAACCTCCCTCTGATGAGGCATCTCAGAGGATCCAAGCCACCATTAAACAATACGACTTAACCAAATGGGGCTACCCTAGACTGAGAGACACTATCAATACCTCATGTGGTGAGATTTAATATAAAATAATTTATACTATAGAGTGTGTACAGTGTTGAATTACCAATTAATAATACATAAAATTATATACATAGCTTGATCAACATTTGCATTACATAATTATTACGCTGGTTATTGTCTCATACGCTTGCTTTATTATTAAGTGCACATTTTATTATCATTTTGTCCTATAACTGCATGCCAATATTTAACAACCTGATTTTGTAATTAATAGCTACAATAATAAGTATCAACCTAAAGTGAATATAATTATTTTAGTGATTTCCCATCTTCCGTAGATATTAACTTGCTTAACGCATGTAAAGATGAGTTACATCGAAGGCTTAAGGTATACCATTCATGGAGGGAAAGGAACGGACCTCAGCAAACATCAGAGGAAGATCGTATGAACATTCGCGCACCGGTTATCGATGGGAACAACCCACGGCCACTGGGTACAGGGGAACAGCCCACTGGAGCATCAGCAGTACAGGACAGGTACTTCAGGGTTCCGTTCCTCAGACCATCACCTACAGATCAGCTAAACAAGAACAGGGGATGGTGGTACGCACACTTTAAGGGTCAGTGGATAGTGAGACAGCTGGAACTATACCCCAATACAGCACCTCTACTACTAGTGGCAGGTATAATACACCATCATATACTCACCCAAGCCTATATAGTGTGTGTATACATTTTATTAAGCAGACTTAATTGGGTATGGTTTTAATGGGTGGAGTTTTAGTGTGTTGCTTATGCGTTACTAATAGTAACAATGCCATTTAACCCAGTGATAAATTACATTCACTTGGCACGTAATGAGTTAAGGGTTATTGAAAGTAACAACATTATATAAGGGAATGTCTATTGTGACTTATAATGTATAATGTATTTTATTTTATCTAAGGAAATGATGATTTGGAGATGTGTGAACTGAGTTTGGAAGAGACAGGTCTAACCAGGAAGAAGGGAGCAGAAATTACGGAGAAGCAGTTCGAGGAAGCGTGGAGTAAATGTCAAGAAAGGAAGAACACTAAAGGAGAAGCATCAGCACTTTAATTTATATCATGACAGACCTTTACAGCTATAAACTAACCACTAATAGAACTATATATACTTTGTGATTTATGTGTGATTATGTATCAAGTAAATAAGATCACACACATACCTTACTGCTGTTTATTCAAATAATGCTAAAAATAATCCATCAGCATTAATAGCAAGATTATTAAGCATCCAAAAAAAAACATTATGTATAGGATATTACACTTGGGCATATATGATTTTCTGAGAGATAATTAGTCGAGGGTGTGCCCAATGCTAATTGTCTTGAGGGGAGTTATATGTCCATAACCATTAACAGTGTAATATGCATCTTATGCCATATCAACAAAGAAACAATCCATGGCACATGTGTATTTAAATTGTGACAAGTTGAAAAACAAAAAAAAAACAATGAGAAAGCATCAAGTTCAACAAGATCTTAAAAAGTGAGCAAGAGACAGTTCTGATCATTAGTAATTGTTTGTTTAACCATTGTATTGGTGATGTGATTATGTAAACAATATAGTAAAGTCTTGGGCATATACTACATGTATATGCCCAAGACTTTACTATATTGTTTACATAATCACATCACCAATACACTGGCAGTAAAGACCAAAAAGTTGCTATGGTGATACATTACTACTATGGTATAAGTTATTTGGCAGCATGCACTAAATTACTACTCAGTATGATTCTGAGAAAGATGACATACAACATTGAACAGCATGATGCCATCTGTCACAGCTTGGATTGGATGAATTATGACCATGTTTAGTTATATTCATCCACCCATATCGTGCTTATAGTTTGGTGTAGTATGATGTTCACAGCAGGGAGTACGCATTATACTCTTGGTATGATATACATGCACACCTGGTTGTTTTTGCAGTGTATAGTCTATATAATTTGCATACATTTGTGTAATGCTGAGCAATAATTATTATGCATCACTATATAGTGTAATTCGAAGAGCATAGGCATGACAAGTTATTTGGCAGCTGTCGGGCACTAAATATCATTCTACTACCCTAAGGAAATGATTTTGGGAAAAATAATTACTATAACTATGGGTTAAGTTTGGAGAGTAAATATATTCCGGGAAAAATAACTTACAACATTGAACAGCATGATGTCATCTGTCACATGCAGGCTTGTGTTGGACAAATTATGACCATGCATGTTTAGTCACTAGTCATAACTTGATATAATATTTGCCTATAAAAGTTGTTTTATTCATCCACCAATATCGAGTTCCATGCATTCATAAAGAATCGGAAGATGATGGAGTTGTTCCCAGCATTAGTCTTGTTCCTTATCTCCAGCAGTTTGTATCCAGTTGAATCCATTGGGGTGAATGTGATACATGTTAACATAGCCAACGGTACCGATAACAGTTCCTGTCTAATGGGGGATAACCCTTGTGCTACCATCAACAAGGCTCTGGAAGGATTCAATATAACCAGCAATGTCGCTTCTACTGCGATACGCATCAGTCCTGGTAACTACACACTGGAGCACAGAGAGGTCATCAATCATATTGATGGTAAGGATTACGTAGCCATTATTGGAAGTGGTGAGACACAAACAATAATCAACTGTGAACCATTAGCTGGTCTATACATATCTAATACCACTAATGTAACAATAAAATACATTTCATTTAATGGTTGCTCTGGCCATAACATTCAGTTCACATCAGGTGAGCCTTATTGGACACCTGTGTATAAGTTCCAAGCTTCTGCTGCAATATATTTCAGTAATTGTGCAATTGTTGTATTGGATTATGTCACAATACAGAATTCGAATGGAACAGCGAGTTTACTTTTCCTACAACAGAATTACTACCAGCACACTATCTCTAACAGCTTGATAACCGGTGGGTATGGTGAGCTGGAAATGCTGATGTCAGCAAATCGTTTTGTCGTTGGTGGAGGTATTGTGGTAATTGGAAACTACATTGGTTATAGTACATGTACAATCACTAATTCTACCATCACAGGCAATAACTATACAATAATAGAACAATTATATGGATGTACATGTATATCTCTTTCTGGTGGAGCAGCATTGACATTCATTAATGAATTTAACAAATTTAATGAACTGCAAGTTATAGTCGATTCTTGCAAAATTACTAATAATTCAAGAGGACTCTTTATCTACTCAGATGCAATTGATTCAAGTTATACCCTTAAGGATACAGTTTTTGATAATTTTAACTATGATATAGTATACATGTACATAGATTATGGCTATAACATGCTAAAGTTTAAAGGTGTAACAATGACTGAAACATTAATACTCTTTGCTGGAGCGGGAAATGTAATTCCTGAATTTACACTTCAAATTAGCACTGTTAACATCATCACAACTTATCAATCAATCTGCTCATTTCCGGATACCATACTCACTAATACTGTTACAGGTATTCCATTTTGCCAGCTGAGTGTACATGTATATCATCAATATGGTTATCAACATGACTACCCTTTTCATACATGTCCACCATCATATTCTGCTTGCTATGGAGCAGATAGTTGTTACAATTGCACATGCTACGATAACCATGATATTAATGGCTATGCTATAGCACCGTGTAGTCAGTGTATTGAAGGTTACAGTGTAGCTATAAATTCACCTTACTTGTCTTGTGTTCCTTGTGACGGTTGGCATGATGTTCTCAAAGGATGGGGACTGTTAATAGCCTTAGAGTTTATACCAGTAACAGTTATGGTAGCTGTTATAGCTCTACTGAATGTCAACCTTAATCAAGGATCACTCAAGGCATATATCTTCTTCTGTCAAATATTGACAATACCTTTCCCATCAGTAAGTTATCCAGCATGGTTTGTGATTGGTTATAATTATGATTATCGAATAATTGATTTTGCCCTACTTCCCTTTAGTATTTGGAATTTAGGTTTCATTAATTATCCATCATGTAATCTGTATGATTCATCCAACCATTGTAACAGTATGTCAATATGTATTTCAACCAATACCACTCCATTAGGAGCTATTGTATTCTGGTATGTAATAGGTTTTTACCCCTTCCTTTTGTTATTTCTATCGTATGTTTGTATCATTATGTATTATAATGGTATTAGATGTGTTACATGTATTATAAGACCAATTCATCGTTTATTGGCTCGTTTTTGGAGATTGTTCAACATTCGACCCTCTTTAACCCACACTATTGCCTCAGTGTATACCTTGTGTTTCACACAGCTAGCAGCAACATCTATAAAACTGTTAACTCCATCAAAATTATACAATGACTATACAGGGTGTACCGAAACAGTATTTTTCTACGATGGTTCAGTGAGGTATTTCCATGGTTGGCATGGTGCTGCTGGTACTCTAGCATTGATAGTGTTAATAGTATTCATTATTATACCACCTGTTTATCTCTCTGTGTATCCTTTCAAGTGGTTTCAAAAATGCTTTAACAAATTAAAATTCAAGAAGGATCTGTTAGTATCAGTGGCTGATGTCTTCACTGGACCCTATAAAGATGGTGCTGCTGACAACTCCAGGGACTATCGATATTTAGCAGGTTTATGGTTTCTGCTTAAATTTACTATTCTATGCCCTTTAGCAATGCTAACTTTTTTTCCCTATGTATCACTTCCCATAAGTACGGGTCTGTGTGGCATTTCAATTATTGTTCTACCAGTATTTCGGCCTTATAAAAGGAATATTCATTCATTTATGGAAATACTAATTTTGATTTCCCTTGCAATATATACCATTCCTAGCTTAGTTGCTATGTATACGCATTGGTCAACATATTACTATGCACGTACTAATTGGTTCAGTATTAGTAATAGAGTACCAATTCATTTGATAAAGGGTATGATCTATTCCATGTATGTGATCATGATTCCTGCCTGTATCTATTGCCTTGTTTGGTTGCTGATGAAGTTAAAGTATTGTCTACTCCACCTTCCCTCACTACGACCAGTAGCGGTTAACGTTCAAGACCCAACCCAAGCACATGGTGATGATTATTATCCTAATGATGATGATGATGATGATGATGGTGCATTGTTTGCTGATCGTTTGGTTAATCCTGGTGATTATGATAGAGAAGCAGCTCAACCATTACTAAACATATAACTCATTACTGAACATCATACGCAAATAACATAATCAAAAAAAATATTAAGTAATACTTATTATACTGTGAATTGTTATAACACTGCATGTGTGATTCTAATCAGCAGTTATGTGGACTCTAGTACTGATATTTTATTTGTAGCAATTAACTGGTGTGTGTATTCTATGCACTTTATTACTTTAATTATTTTTCTTCAATTTTTCATTTGATTGGATGATTTGATCCAAGAATTGCTATCAATTTACTTTAATAAAAAGCTATTCATTATACGATAATTTACTTTATCAGCCACACCCCTTGATCTATATGGTGCATTCAATGCATACAGTCATGACCTGTTATATTTAAATGCATGTGCTTGTCCTCTTCATAATAATAATTACTTTTTCCAAATAATTATGTATAAAAAAAGTATAATTATTATATAAACTAGGTGAATGCATTGTATTATTTGGGGCGAAGCCTTCAAAAATAAAACAGATCAAGCTTAGAACATACAAGGAATATATAGAAATAAAGAATCTAGCTATACACATTATATACTTTTACTGCATATATTTGTGTGGCACATTATTGACCAACGGCCAGGCTGTCAAACACCAGACCAAGAACTGAGACAACAAGCCTTCTTTGGTATGGATTTATATAAATGTACATAAAAAGGGATGTATATATACATGTACAAGAAAAGGAGGGTTCAAACTGTATGAAGAGAATGCAGACAGTATAAGAGCTTGTGGAAAAAAAACCCACTACTGGTATTTTCAGAAAATACAGTATAGGAGGTTGTATATCAGTACAATTCCCTTCATACGAAATCAGCTATACTAGAGTGGTGTGGTAGAGTTACACTTTCAATCCTCTAATGAAATGGGCATTCATTCAGGAGGATTATTTTTGTGAATCTGCCCGTAGCAATGCGTCACTTAAACATAATGATAGTGTGCATGCAAGCTATTCTTGCAGCAGATCCTCTATGGGACAGTGAGCAGTGTGGATCATTAGAAGCACCTTGTTGTAATGTTACTGGTATACCCTGGTTTAATAAAGCACTTCAACAACCCACCACTGACTACATTGAACTGAGGGTCTAGCTATGGGGTTGAAGACGCTCCATGGCAGTTAGCTATTAGATCTATAGCATACTGTGCATGAATGTATTAACTGTGTGCATGTGCTCTGATCAGATGTATACTAGTATCACATATAGTCTCATGTTATCACGTTTTGTTTAGCTGCATGTGATATCCGCTCATTTCCTTTTGCTATATCATTATTATAAATATACTTTTATTTATCTAATGATTTTGTCTCTGACTCTGTTCAGAACAATGATAATAATATTATTCTACTTTACTGTACTTAAGCTATAAACAGTGGGTATGTCAAAATACAATTTGAAATTTAATATTGTTTAGTTTCCACCAGGCGGTTCACAAACTTTTTTAATCACATGTGATATAAAACGTATCAAAAATTGAGAATCATTGTGATCAGCAAAA
>JAYJLX010037156.1:0-16176 GCA_036873525.1 Chalinula nematifera | reverse complement strand
TTTCGAGCGTCTAAATTTCGTTGTTAGCAGGGTTCCACGAAAATATTCCCACCACGAAAATATCCACGTATACGGTAGTTGTTAAAAGTAGGTTTGCATACCTTTCATTGCTTCAAAAGCTGTTTTGCCAAAGATCAGCTTATTTGGCATTTCTTTCTTTAAAGTCAGTCTTCTTCTCCATTATTCAATAATAGGAGGCTCCGCCCATAAGATTAGTTAACTATTTATATTGCAAAATTTTTAATTAGCAAGTGCAAATTTTTAATACCCCAGTGCAGTGCAATTTCTTAAGTGCACAAAATGTTACAGAGTCTCAATGTCATCTTGAATCATGGAAGTGATTCACTTGGTAACTGGAGCTGCATGGATCTGTGTATTAATGTGTGGATCTGTGTATCAGTATGGTTTGTGGTAATCATTGCATAGTGTGGTGAGGGTTCGCACTTTAGTGCACTAGTTATTATAGTTATGAACTGAACATTATTATTTAGTTATTAATTAATATACCTCGTGGACTCTTAGAATATTCGAGAACTTACATACAGTTTATATAATATATTACTATGTTAGATCAATCAGTTAGGTTGACACTCAGTAATTCGTAACACTACATGGTGGCAGCGCTGATTTGATAACCCCAGCCATGCAAATATTCAGCTACAACCGCCCGAACTATTTAACTTCAAATCACCTGATGACTGGCCTCGGTGGAAACGCCGTTTTGAACAGTTTCGATTGGCCTCAGGGTTGGACGGTGAACCGGATCTCAAGCAAATTAGCACATTGATGTATTGCCTAGGTGAAGACGCCGACTCGGTACTCACCTCAACAAATCCGACAGACGATGATCGAAAGAAGTACGACACCGTGATAAAGAAATTCGACGACTTCTTCAAAGTACCCAAAAACGTGATTTTAAGGGCGCACTTTAATAAGAGAAGCCAGTTGGACGGGGAATCCGCAAAAACATTCATAATGGCATTCTACGCGCTTGCAGAGCATTGTGACTATAAGGAAACCAAAGAAGAGATGATTCGAGACAGACTAGTTGTTGGAATTAAAGATGGCTCACTATCCAAACGACTACAAATGAAACCAGACCTCATGCTGGAGAAAGCGAAGAAAATGATTCGTCAGCGTGAAGCAGTCCATGAGCCACAGGAACTAATCAAAGGATCACAAGTACCACAATCACTGGAGGAAATTAGGAGTGGTCGCAATTATCGATCCAAAGGAAAATGAACCACTACCATATCTCCACCTTTGAGGCAAAAGCCAAAGGGCAATGCCAAATCTACAGTTCCGCCAGCATCACAAAAACCATGTAGTCGATGTGGGAAAGGTCAACACAAGCGAGACCAATGCCCAGCTAAGGATGCTGTCCGGTGCCGTCGAAAAAGACACTACAGTTCACTGTGTTACTCGAAATCGATCGCAGAAGTGTCAGCTAGCGAGGCGTTCCTATTACTCCGCCTTTCTGAACACTGTTACGCAAACGAACGACTCCTGTTGGAAGACCAACCTCCAAATTTGTGGGAATGCAACAGAATTCAAAATTGATACTGGAGCGGAGGTAACGGCCATATCAGACCACACCTATAGTCAATTTAATAACGACCACAAACCACCACTTGAGCCCACCACTAAAAAACTGTATGGGCCTTCTCGTACAACCCTTCCAGTACTTGGTCAATTCCAGACAGAATTACGACTTGGAAACAAAACCACCACCCAATCGGTATACGTCATTAAAGACTTAAAATCGGACCTATTGGGTTTACCGGCAGTAAAGGCACTGGCTCTAGCAGTTTGAATGGGAACAATAACTTCTCACAATAAGGGCAGCTTAGAGGATATCAAAGGTAAATTCCCACTAGTCTGCAATGGGCTTGGTACCCTGGGAGAACCGTACACAATCCAATCCAGTTAAAGGCACAGGCAGACCCCATGCTATTTTTACTCCAAGACATGTCCCATTACTGCTTAGAGAGGAGGTTCGTAAGGAGCTTGCCAGAATGGAATCTGTGGGAATCATTGCAAAGGTTGATAAACCAACTGATTGGTGTGCGGGGTGGTCCCAAAACGCAACGGATCCATTCGTATTTGTGTCGACCTCAAACCCCTCAATAAGGATGTACTACGTGTACACCCCTTGCCGAAAGTGGACGAGACACTAGCCCAGATGACTGGGGCAAGAATATTTTCAAAACTGGATGCTAACAGTGGTTTCTGGCAGATTCCACTAGCAAAGGAATCACAACCCCTCACTACTTTCCTGACGCCATTTGGAAGATTCTGTTTCAAGAAACTACCCTTTGGTATATGCAGTGCACCCGAACTCTTCCAAAAAAGGTGAACACTATTCTAGCTGGAATGGATGGAGTACTTTGTCTAATGGACGATGTCCTAGTATTCGGGAAAACGGAGGAGGAACACAACCTACGACTGCAAGGGGTTCCACAGCGACTTCAACAAGAGGCAGTGACATTGAACCCCAGTAAATGTGAGTGTAACAAAAGTAATGTTATCTTCCTTGGTCATTTCCTAGACAGTAGAGGCATACAAGCCAATCCACAAAAGACAGCGGCCATTTGCAAGATGCAAAGCCCAACAAACGTCCCAGAGCTTAGACATTTCATGAGGATGGTGAATCAACTTGGAAAGTTCTCAAAGAATATAGCAGAATTTACTCAACCTTTCCGGGAACTCCTGTCAAAGAAGAACAGCTGGCAATGGGGTGACGTCAACTCAAGAAGAAGCCTTTTGGAAAGTAAAGAGGAGCTGATAAAACCCACCGTCTTGGCACAATACGACGTGAAAGCAGAGACCAAGGTGTCTGCTGACGCCTCCTCATATGGAGTGGAGGCAGTCATTATGCAAAGGATCAATGAACAGTGGAGACCCATTGTATACGCTTCTCGATCCTTAAGCGACACAGAGAAAAGGTACGCTCAGATTGAAAAGGAAAGTTTGGCTCTTACCTGGGCTTGTGAAAAATTTTCTACTTACATTCTGGGAAAAAGAATCCTAGTTGAAACGAACCACAAGCCATTGGTGTCATTGTTTGGGATGAAGGAGCTTGACAGTTTACCACCAAGGATCCTGCGATTCCGATTACGACTGAATAGATTTGATTACCAGGTTGCCTATGTACCAGGAAAGAATCTCCTTACAGCAGGTACACTGTCGAGGTCACCTGAGGAATCAGCTGAAATCGAGGTCCATGACGAAGCAAAATTTGCGAAATTTGATCATCCCAGCATTGTGTATTATCCTGAAGTAGTTTTGTAAGGATTGCTTCCAACGTGCGATTAAACCGCTCTGTCTGTCCATTACTTTGAGGATGGTAGGCAGTTGTGTTAGTTCTTTGAATCCCCAGTACATCGCATAAACACTGAATTAAGCTGCTACAGAGGTTCTTCCCTTGATCACTATGAAGTTCTTCTGGCATGCCGTATCGACAAATAACTTCTTTGAAGAGAACTCGGGGCTAATATTTCCGATGAGGTCTCTGGAAGGGCAAAGGCTTCGACCCACTTTGTGAAAAGATCTATCACAATCAAAATGTAGCGATTACCATGAGCTGTAACTGGGAGTGGTCTCATGATAACCCAGGAGATTTTCTGAAATGGTCGGGATGTTCGAATGGGTGTAACAGGTGCCTTAGGTTTAGTGGGTGGAGCATTACTTTTCTGGCATTGCAAACAGTTTTGAACCCAAGCTTTGAACCTTTTGGAACATCTTCGCATATTTGAAGTGACCTGATCTATTGTGGAGGTGCTGAAATAAGGGGAAACGAAAATCTGGGGGAACAACCAATTGCCAAGTCTTGTGTTCCTTGCCAACGGTACTGTATGTTAAGTTTGGCTAAGTTTGGTGAGGCCAACTAGAGGATTATGGTCGGTAACTAGTGTAAACTCGCACCCATACAAGTAAGGGTAAAATTCTTTGGCGGCAGCAACAGCAACTAGTGCTTCTCGTTCCATGGTGGAGTAATGACCTCTTGTTTCGAGAGTTGCCGGCTATGATAGGCGATAACGTGTTCTTGTCCATTCTCATTCGTCTGTGTTAACACAACCCCTATGGTAAATGGCCGGTGAAACATGGATACGTTAGTACTGGTGGTGATGTTAATGCTACCTTCAAAGCATCGAGGGCGTCCTGACATAATAATGTCCATTTAAAGGTGGAACCCTTCCGAGTTAACTTGTATAACGGCTCTGAGATACGAGAAATCCCTTCACAAATTTTCTGTAGTAGTTTGCCAGTCCCAGGAATTGGCGTAACCGCTTGAGAGAGGTTGGAGGTATATAGTTCCGGACAGCTTCGAGTTTAGCAGGGTCCGGTGATGTTCCCACTGATGAGATGACATGGCCGAGATAATTTACTTGTTGCTCAGCAAAATGACATTCTAGTTTTAATTTAAGTCCAGATTCCTCCAACTTTTGGAACACATTACCCAACTGTTCGACATGGTCCTGAAAGGTAGAACTAAAGATAATTATATCATCCAGATAGATTAAACACTGTGAGGGGGTAAGACCCGCAAGTACACATTCCATTAGATGCTGAAATGTTGCATTTGTTAACCCAAAAGGGATGACATTAAATTGAAATAGCCCTTGCAGGGTGGAGAATGCTGTCTTGGGCTTATTAGAGTTTTTTTTAGTTCTACTTGCCAATACCTGGATGCCAAATCATGTATGTGTCAAGGGTCAAAAAAAACTTAGCACCCGAAAGATTATCCAAAGTGTCATCAATGCGAGATAAGGGGTATGCATTCTTCTCTGTTTGTGCATGAAGCTTGCGGAAATCTACGCAAAAAACTCCAAGTGCCATTTTTCTTTACTAAAACAATTGGTGATTACCATGCACTAGTGCTACGTCGTATAACACCCTGATCGAGCATTTTGTGAACCTCCTCTCGAACTACAGGCTTCAAAGCTATTGGTATATGCCAATTAAGCTGCTTTACTGGTTGAGCCGTTTTTTTAATACTATGCGTGACCTGTGATGTACGACCCAGTTGTTGATCATGTTCTACAAATGAATGCCTATATCCTTGTAAAAGGTTTCAAGCCGTTCCTTTTCATCCAACTTTAAATGGTCACTAATGGGATATTGGATATTTTCCTCAGTAGAATCTAGGCATGGGCCGTGCAGATCTTGGGTTTCGTCATCAATAATAGAAATGTAATCCCTAGGGACCCAGGTTCCCATTTTGGTACCCTTATACAACTTAACTGAAGTGGTGACCCAGTATTCATAACTTAAATGCGAACAGAACTATTACAAATAGGGGAAAGGGATCAAGCAACCACTAAATGATAATGCGAGCTTTGTAGGAGGGGCTCCACCATCCTAGTTCTGAGCCATGTTCCTCAATGGTCTTTGTACGTACATGCTGAACTGTCCTAGGTAAAACAGTTATATTGCTAGTAAGGGCTAATGCATAACAGGATGGTTTCTTAATAGGTTGGGGAATAGTGGGAATAGGTGGGGGTATTACCTAGCCTTAGACATTGGTCAGCATAATTAATGATGGCAGAGTGGGTTGCCAAAAAATCAGAGCCTAAAATATCAGGCACAGGTAAGTTTGTAACAACAAGAAAGGTATGATATGCAGTATACACGAAGGGGTCGAAAACCGTGGACAGCTAAAGTTGATCACTGTATGGCTTCCTGTAGGCACTAATGTGTGGCGATTTCCAGCAGCACAACTCATGATTATAGGCTATTTGTTTGCCTTTATTTTTTTATACATCACATTTACAATTTATATCAGACATAGCACAAGGGTGAATAGCCCCATTGGTACTTTCATCAAACGATAAACTACACGGACGGAAGAAATGTGGGGCTCAGAAGATCGTCCACATTTAGAAACTCACGGTAACTTTCATTTTTGAGCAAACAAGTCGCCGACTAAGTACAGCTATAGTAATGAGCTAAGGCTATTCCAGAGGGTTAGTATTTAGCGTACAGCAACTTACAGAATAAAGTAGGCAGGATGTGTTACAGTATATCGCTATCAAAGAATCATTAAAATGGCCGCTTTTCATACACAAAAAACTCCATGATAAATACATCACCTAAATCTTAAAAAACCAGCAAATGATCTCGAACCTATCTGCAACATTCTATGAAAATCTCTTTCCTTATTCTACAATGATTTACGAAAACCGCCAGAGTGTGTGTGGCCACTTTCTCCGTACTGTAAAGAAATTGAGACTTTGATTTTTGAGCAAATTAGTCGCCGACTGTACAGGACCCTGGATTTTTAAGGATAACCAGTAAGTATCCTGGAGATTACAGTGTATAACTCACGAGGACGTGGTCTTGAAAGTTTTATGTGTGTAAAATTTTAGATAATTATGTGATTACCTTGAAAACTACAAACACGTGGTTTCCCGCCGCTGCCACGAAAGCATGTAATAATATTCATTGCATTTTAATGAAATTCATTGTAATTTTTGGCTACACGTATGTAGATTGAAGCCATAAACATAATGTCTAAACTTTTCCACCCCTTCGTGTATACTGATGCCTGAAATGTATTGTTTGGAAAACTGACAGCCAATTGTATTTCTCCTACTATGTCAAGGGGTTGACCATCAGCCGCAACGATACTGGATAGTTTCCTGGGTTGATTCAGAGCTGTACCATCAGGGAGTGTCGAGTGCCAAATCACCGAAACAGCTGCACCTGAATCGATCAAAACTCGAGCCTTTGTGTTACCCAACATACAGTTTACCTGTAAAGCAGGGTCACTATTTCGATTACTTCGGTTGGAAGGGTAGTCTGCTGTGACTGCAGCCAATCTCCACCCTTCCTTAATCTCCACCCTTCCTCGGGACTGGCTGCCGCTCATTTAGCAGACATTGATATTGATAATGACCATATTCATGGCACTTAAAAACACTGCACACGAGTCATGTCCACTGGTTGACGCCCTCGACCACGCACTTGACCGTTCATTTGAGATTGGCGAGTGGGTCGGCCAAGTGTACACTTCTCCAAACAATCAGTCTGGTAACAACCTTGCCATTTTTGTATGGGGATGCACGTACTGGGACGGGTGGCTAATGACCCTCTTGTCTTTTTCCAAGACAAACAGAGGTAGCTGACATTCTTTAATATAGCTGACATTCTTATGGTAACGAATGAAGTCTTTCGAAGAACACCTTAAGATGGGAAAGGTACATGTAGCAAAGCATTGGGAGGTCTGATAATTTGTTAACCCGAGCGTGGGCGGAGGGTTATAGTAGTAGTAGTGTGTGTGTGTGTGCGTGTGCGCTTGCGCGCACGTGTGTGTGTGTGTATTTTGGGGTTTCGCTACGAATTCTCGTAACAGAGCCTTCGATCCCATACCCGTAGGCTAGGTGAAGGGTTGCATTAGCTATTAAACTGTTACCCTCCACTCCGAAGAGCGGATTTGTTACAAGCCACCGCCAGTAATTCCCGGTCCACCACAATCAGAAGAAGCAGGAAGCAAGGTTTAGGCTTAAAAATATGTTATGTCTTTATATTATTTATTTCAGCATAAAATTACTGGAAAGACTGGCACCCCGGCCTGTAGAGCCGGGACTGGGGGTTAAAACGTTTTTACGGTACCAACTATCACCACTGTGCCAGTCCCCCATGTTATACTAAGGCTTTTTTATTACATCTAGGCCTAGAAATAAGAAAATAGCTCACCTCTTGTCCACCATGTGTAAAACAATCTGATCATTTAGCTCGCCCACGTATTCAGTGTTAGATTAATTTTAAGCAGTTTTGATGTGTTTGTGTGAATCAAAAGCATCAATTTGTTTTAGTGTATGCACGCGCGCGCGCGTGTGTGTGTGTGTCTGTGTGTGTGTTTTGTATATAACTAGGCCGTGAGTCAAAGATTCAACGACAGTTCTGCACTCAGAGATGGGGAATAGAACCCGGTACTCTGAGAGGTTTGCCCCATTCTTAAGGCCTCCCCAGTAGAGATTGCCGATCAGGCAACCACCTAGCCCATGGACGATGACCCGAGATATTTGTACGTAACTCAGGCGTTGCCTCAACGGTATAAATATTGCATGTACATGTTTAGTGAATTGTACCTGGTGAGGGTAGTCCGAGATATTTGTAACTCAGACGTTACCTCAGATGGTGTATGTACATGTATAATAAAAGCCTGAGCTGAGTACCATTGTTTAAGATCACAGTGACCCAGCTTAGTGGATGCTTCCCAAAAGTAGTGGTGACTAATTAATAGGTCTTCGGTTCTGAGATTGGAGAACTCCTTTGCTTAGAATCTACCAATTCGAATCATCCCCGGATGACTCTAACCTGGCTACCATATCCATAGACTAGTGCCAGGGGTGCACCTCAATTGGGAGTAGTAATGATTTTTGCAAGCATCAGCCAAAAATATATGGGAGGTAAAACAAAAAAATAAATAAATAAATAAAATTTGGGGAGTAACATACACCTACATGCACAATCACTAACGAAAGCAAAACTGCCAACCCATACACCTAGCAGCACTGTATAGTCTATGCTTAATGGAAAAGAAGGATCCTTTGCAATTTACTAACTTTCATAAATTGTTCTTTACCAGTATGCCGCAGCTCATGACGATCATGCATGGGCCTAGTGCATCTACTATATAGATTAAAACTCAGCTAGATCGTATATACCGTACTAGTGTCACTGACCGTACGACTGTCTTTTGTATAAATGTTTTTTGTATAAACACATCTTTCTGGCTTTGTTTCAGTTTATAATGTTACCATATGCATGCATGGCTATAGTTATACGGTTATTGATTTTATACTCACATTATCTATTGTTCTGAATTGTATTGTCATGCACATTATATTATATTTCAGTATATAGTCACTCCCGTTGCATTCTCGGTTGCGTTAATGTCCAGCATCATTCGATATACATGTAGTTTTACAAGCAAGCCGGCTGCTCTGTACTGAGAGTGACTGGACTGCCCTAATTCTGTTGTATGCGTGGGTGGGTGGTGTCCCGTCCTGGATTTTAGATAACCGGGACAGTCCTATCCCGTTCCGTCCTGTCCCGGATTTTAGTAACACCCCTTGGGGGGTAGTTAGACTCTCATGCTCACGTGATACTTCTATCTGTATAATTCGAGGTATGTTTGAGTTGGAATGGAATGGAACCGGAAATCGAGAGTTGAGAAAGAAAGTTCCTGATGCACGATGTATTTGTCTCCGAGACAACGACAATTTTTTAACAAAGTTCAAACGAAAAAGGTATGCAAAACCATAGATAATTTACGGGTATTATCTATGGCGAAACTAAATACTCGCATGCACTGGTGCCATATCACACAATAGATCATTCTACTTGTTAGACACACAGTAGTTTTTTTCTAGTGTCTATGTAAGCTGAAGTGGTCGAGCCACCATATTGTCAGTTGTCAGGCAGTACATTTGTGGATAATTTCTTTTTTTATAGACCTGTTCAAGCGTTATGCACCTATCAATGTTTTGCCCCAGGGTCAACGTATGGGAAGTAGTGGAGAAGTAGTGGGGGATTTCAACAGTTTCATGAAGTTTACGCCTCTAGGGGGAGGGGATTCATAGTTTTGATATAAACTTAGTTGAGATGTGGGGATAGGGTGTGGCTTATAAGGAAGTTTAGTTTCGATGAGTATAGATACCTTGCAAGTGACATCATGTTTAATATTTCTGTAAACTTCCGTAAAAATAATTTTTTGCCCTCAATAAGGGCGGACAGAAGCATTAATTTTTGTATTGCAGTAGATAGGCAAATTCTTCACTTTCGAAATTTGCTAAGTTATTCAGGTATAATTCAATTAATATTACTTTAAATGAAATAAAATTGAATAGTTAGTAACATATGACATAGCATGATAAAACAAACAAACAAACAAACACCAAAGTAAAAATATTGTCAAAATAATTGTCAAAACTTTGTCAAATCCCTAGTTGCAACCAATAAATGCCCCTTCACCATAATTTAGTCTAGTTTTATGTAAAGGAACTTAGAATAACTTTTAGTACCTGGTAAACAGCTTCCTTTACGAAGGAAAAAGCAAAAATCTATCATCAAGCCACTCGCTCCATACAAAATTGCCCTCAAACATGGCCAACAGGAAATTAAAATTATTAAGCCACTCCCACTTGCAAGGCCTCTATAGCGTAAATCCCCATATAATCTCCCTATTGCTCAGGTGATTTTACCTGGGGATGTGGCCAGAGCATTAATTAAAAATTTTGAAAATCCCCACATAATCCCTTATGTGTCCCATACGTCCAGGGGTGGGGCATGACATTGATGATAGGTGCATTATGACACTTCAGTTAAAAAATGCCGTAAATACTGCAAAAACAAGTGTGTCTAGTGTAAAAAGTAGGCGTGTCAATATTTTTTCCCTAAAAACGGGTCCGCCATTTTGAAGGTCAGAATCTATGGTGAGAGTAGGAGAACTTGCTTCTTTCGAAATTCTTGTACATGTATGGCAGCTTTGAAAGATGAAAGGTACATCAATGGCTGTAGTATAATATAATATTTCACTATACTTATAGTTGGCATTCTTTCTGAAACTGTGTTATTTTTATATAGCGCTCGTTTTTTGTTCTGTCTCCCACTCTTTACCATTGTTTTTTGTGCTTTTTTGACCTCCGCAATTATTTGCATGGGAGCTACCGTATATAGGAACTTTAATGATATTCATTTATTCCAGGTAACGCCTGAACAGGTCTATAAGTTAACTGAACATGGTCAGGTATTTCAGTACCTCATTTGTGCTTCAACCACTACGGTACATGATTTTCGTGTGAAACCGCAATGCACTGTGCTTTGAAGTAACTGTTGAGCCGTGACATAAACTCCCACTTAGTCACGCCCATTGTTGGCAAAAAAACTGTGTAAAGTAGTACGTAAAAAAACCCTTGTTGCGATTGATTCAAGAATATTTACTGAAATTTAGAGGTACTAATTTAACCTATCTAATAACAGCCATTTCCAAGCTCACTAAGCCTCTGTTAGTATCAGCCAAGAAAAGTCACTGCTCCTATGCTTTTTTGTCAACAACTGGACGGTATACGATAATTTACGGAGTAGCACAGAGTAACATGGAAATTAAATGCTTGTGGTTTCACACGAAAGTGATGTATGGTAATGATAGCCACTCAAACCATTCTGGCTAGTAACTCTAGTTCCGATCCGGCTTTATACTATAAGCTTTGTACCCAACTGCCAGGTGAAAACTGCACTGGGCAGTCAATCTGTCCAAACTGAAGCTCATATTCATGTAGTCTGTAAAATAAGGTTTACATAATTATGGATTGTTGGACGAGAAGCAAAATCAGTAGACCCATGGGACAGTTAACGATTGTTCTGCATACCGTATAGCCCTACTTTTTTTTTTTTATTTATTTTTTTTTATTTTTTTGCTTTCAGAGAGGGTGTGGTGTGGCTGGCTCATTTATATAAAAAAAAAATAGACTCAGTGGTGTATGCCCATTTCCACGTGCACCCTTAAAGATGCACATGTCTTTACCAGTGTATAAAGAAGGAAGATGTTGAGGAATTCTTTTTTTGTTTTTGATCACAGTTCTATGTGTTACCGAGAAAAGCACTGCATTTGTCACAAGACTAGTAGTGACCACAAGTAGTCAGTTCATATTGTTATTGCATGACTTCCATTTTCAGATGTCATTGATGGTTTCTTTGTTTGTACGGACTCTGGTCGTCCCATTCCGATTGACTACGTACTGTGATGGGTATGAAGACTGTTTTGATGGTGCTGACGAAAGTGAGTGCGGTAAGATTAAGATTTGTCAGTTTATAATTAGGCATAAATGTAGCATAGTAAAGAAGCTGCTCTTTCTCTTTCTGTGCCTTTGGCTACATAATTTGCTCTATCTGTAGGGAGCTCATTCTCATGTGACAGATACGAGTTTCAGTGTACTGATATAGAACAGTGTATCAACATAATGTTCCTGTGTGACGGCCATAAACACTGTTCGGATGGATTGGATGAGATGGACTGTGGTAAGGAGGTGTATTATAGTAGTACATACATATAGCTGTTTCATGTGTGAGATTGTTGTAATTTTACCTTCCTTATTAGTATTAAAGGAGTACTACAGTTAAGTTAAAATAATTATTATGTTGTTTTATTTTTGTATTATAGTTGGTATACACTCTTGGACCCTTGCTCCCTCTCAGCCTGCAACTGCTACTAGTGCTATCACCGAAGCCTATTCTTTATCTCATACAACTAATGTTGGTGTGTCCTTTTCTCAGTCACTATCATCAGTGACACAATTAATTCCAGAAAAGATAGGGTGCGTGGGTTACAAAATTGATTTCATTTTGTTGGTTATACCATGTTTACAGATTAATGTGATGTATAATAATTGTATAACGAATGCATTGCATTATTCGGGGCGAGCCTTCGCGAGCATAGCTACTAGATTGAGTTATTTATTGCTGTTTGTTAATTGTCTGCTTCAGTTTTAGCCAGTTTTATGTAGCCGGACCATTCCACTCCGAAGGTAAGAGTGGGAGGGCCTGGCTAGTAACACAGGACTGTCAGTTTCACTTAGTTGATCAACAGATAAAGCTCAAGAAAAGCAATCGAAAGAAAGCAGTCTACTAGGTCCTGTTACACTGCTGTCATTAGCCAAAGAATTCAAACATCTATATAGTATATCCTGAGCATGCTATGACTAATTGATGTCACGTGAAATTTATTTCCATGAAATCATATTTTCCACATTTCGTTAAATATATTATAGTCCTTGAAAAGTAGGCAATCTGCAGTATTAGTGATACTAGTTTCACTGTGGTATCATTGTACTTATCATTATAACACTTGTTATACATGTACATGTGTACTTTATAATTGTTAATTTTTATTGTATGTAACCAATATTATGTGTGTAGTTGTTAATTTTTAACCCGAGCGTGGGCGGAGGGTTATAGTAGTCAGTTTGTGTGTCTGCATGTGTGTTATCACAAAATCTCTGTGGATACTTGATGATATGACTTCAATGACACTATATAAAGAGGTATATAGTAGGATATGGATACATAGTATAGTGTAGCCTTGCAATTTTTGCTGTAAATTTATATTCAAAATGGATTTTGGATTATATAGCTCATTAGGTCCAGTTCAAACAGCAAAATTAGCCATAGCTACTGACACAGAGCTAAAACAATAATTACCATATTTATTCCTTTCATGTATAGTAACAGATTGTTTCTTTTATGTGCATAGGTTGGCATTGAGTTTATGGATTTATATTGTCATTTCATACTAGTGCTTGATGTGGAACCAATAGAAAAGATCAGTAATGATTATCTTGACCAGTACTCTAGCTATTGGTATATAAATGGTGCAAAGGTCAGCAGGATCGGGCACTAAATAGAATAATTCTATAGCACCGCTAATAGGAAATGAGCTTTTATCCAATATATTTTTCTTCCTTTTATAATAGGTTTGCTGATGTTTCTGCGTGAAGGTTGTTCATCACTAATTTTGACACAAGATGTTTGCTGGGACAATATACTTAGGTAACATTACATATATACACGTGTATATGCTTTGTATGTAACGTTATATAGTTGTTGTCAATTAGCACACTCAAATTAATATGTATTTTGTAAACATTACATGCAATTATATTATGTACATGTATGTGTATGTGGGGCATAATGTTAGCCGTACCCACTGTGTGTATGCTATTATGTGGGATTGATATGTTAACAAGGGGGTTATTAACAATGACCACCAAGCTTCACTGTGTTTGGCATTTTGTATTTTTATCAGGTTAATACACTGTACAGTGCAGTATCTTGTACAGTAGTATAGTGAGGGATAGTGGCATTAGTGGGCGGGATTTCTTGTATAGCAGTGTATTAGTAATTTAGTATAATTATAGTGAATGTAGGTTGGGTGGAGTCTGTACATGTAAATAGGTTCAGTAGTGTACTGAAGTCCATTAGCATTGACCTGAGCCCATCAGGAAGGCTTATTTGTCATTAAGGATATGTCAATCAATCGTGGGTTTGTTAATTTGCCTGCACGGCTGTTGTATGTGTTTCAATACAGGTGGACATAGCATTATATTCAATAGGATAATGTTGAGTTATTGGGTAGTTGTTGTGTGTATTTGGGACATTTATAAATAGCCATGGTCCCGTTACAAGGAAGGGGCAAGCTGCTTTGGTAATACAATGTAATTATTAAGCACACACAGGCAGACACATACATGTAAGCCGACTACTGTAACCCTTCACCATGCATTGCTCAGTTCAAGGAATTGGAACTTGATTGAAATTCAGTGGAAGCAGAAAAATCTTTTGAAGTACGTGTACATGCATGGCTGTAGATCAGCCAATGAGGTACAATACATGTATATCCATCTCTTTCATCTCATCTCCCTCTCCTCCCCTTTCCCACTCGACCTCTCGCTATTCTGTTGAAAGCCCTTCCTAATATTTCCCCACTGCTTAATTCCCATATACGTTGTTCCTAGGGCATAATATTGATACATTGTGTATGTATAAGCTCGTATACATGTACCTGTAATGTACCAAGGTGTTTTGTTTGGACTACGCCAGTGTCAGTAACTTATAGTCCTCTTCTATTCCCATAATAAAATATTATATAAGCCTTTCAATTGAATCTTATTGTTAATGTAAAGTGGGACTAGTTGAAAAGTCCTCCCAATAATCTAATGGATTATAAACCTGCACTGGTTAATTAATATCAGCACAGGTGTTCATGTATAGTATGTAAAGTACATGTAATTCGTCAATAAAACAGACAGTGGGAACAGTATTGGCTCTATAATTAAAAGAAATGGGTGCAATTTTAGTAGAGGTAGTGATTATGATGTCAATCCTGCCTTTTATTGAATTGTAATTGAAATGGGAAGGATTTTTTTGCATTGAATTGGTGTACCTGACCCTGATTACAACATGTACAACATACATGTACATGTGCATACGGATACCACACTCTTTTTTTTATGGTTATTTACATTTTTTATGGGAATGTTTGAGGAAAGATGAGTCGCTGAAGAGGATCAAATCAAAGCAAAAAAAAAAGTTTTTTCTTAGAAGAGAGGCAAGCATAACACAAGCTTTATAATTTACCCATAACCTATACTGTATTGGCAGCAGTAATCGACAGTACTCATGGTGGATAACGAAACTTATCTAAAACTTCGTCATCTAAAACTTTCGTGAATTCAGCAAAATTAAAAAAAAAATACATTCGTCGCAAATACATGTAATCTTGGCATGTGCTTGATTGCCATACTTAATACTGTCAATGGCAGAGCTAAACCCCGCCTAGGCCCAAACATCGATAAGCAATAATAATAATTCATTTATGAAAATCTGAAAGTGCGTTAGCAACTTTCATAGTAGGAATGAGTGTGGTTTTTTGGGTTTTGGGGGGTTTTATCAGCTCCAAAACTACCATAAAACAAGCTCAAATGCAAAATCTGACTTCAGAAATTTAAAGAGCTCCAAAAACTGGTCTAGAATGCATACTTCAAACCTGCAAAACGTTACCTATTACGGATTCATGAAGCCCTGAAAAACGCCTGATTTTTCCTTCTTCTTTCTTCTTTCCATGCACCTAGAGATTTTTTTAGGGCACCAAAATTATTTTAGCACACACCAAAAAAAAAAAAGCACCTGAATTTGGAAGAGTGCCTTTGGATAGTCTCGAAAAAAAAAAGTACCCATAAACGAATTGCACTAAACACAGCAAGGAGACCGAAATCTTCAATCCGCCATTTTTTAGACACGTGTGCACGTAAAGGGGTGTGGTTTCAATTAAAACAATTAATTAGCTAAATTTTAATTAAATAATTTTATTAATTAAAAAAATTTTTTTTTAGTACATTAGTATTTCTTTTATTGTCTTATAAAAAAAAGTATTGGAAACAAGATAGATAAAAATTTTATTCAAAAAAAAAAGGAAAAATTAGGAATGAGAGAGGTGCAGACCCCCAACAAAAGTAATGAAACAAGCGGGACTGGTATGAGGGAGCAAGAAACACGATAACATTGACTACTATCCTACTGTGAATTGCAAATTTTCGCACAGTATAGGATAGTAGTCAATGTTATCGTCTTTCTTGCTCCCTCATACCAGTCCCGCTTGTTTCATTACTTTTG
>JAYJLX010037145.1:0-16177 GCA_036873525.1 Chalinula nematifera | reverse complement strand
CAGCCTACATCAAAGATTTGGTGAGTGAAAACCCGTTTTGTGAATGCCTCCACCCACGCGCCTCGGGGGACCTTAAAGGAAGTAATGGAACAAGATGTTCTGCTAATGATTCGGAATCGGGTGAGAGGGTTGTGATTAGCAAACGAAATGGTCTTTAATCAACGACTACTGTTATCGGAGCTTAAGAGACATCCAGGTCTTACGCCATCTACAGCAATGCTACTCTGAAGGGTTTAAGCCATTCCCGTGGATCATAGACATCATAGAGGTCTATGTAATCCAACCAATTTAATGGACTGTAAGCAGGCAGAGCTTACATAGTACAGACTGCAATGGACATCAGCTTATTGGAAGACATCTTGAAATCCCAGAGGCTCACTCCAGATTAGATATGGTTCTCAACAACTTCACTCAACAGGCGTGGCTCATTGCTGTGTCCACCCTTGGCATGTCGTCCAATTCTCAATGTAGAATAATAGAGGTACGTTCTCAGAAAGTAAAGATGTTGGCTATCTAGTTGAATAGAGGCTCAGTAACAATCGAGTTCAAGGGATTGAGTCGTGACTTGTGAGGGCAGTAGGGAGCCAAATAATATTTTTTGAGCATGCTGTTGGATTCTAATACAAATGCAAGTCAAAGCATAATATGCCAAAGGTGATATAATTATTAAAAGAAGTTGTTCACAAATTGCAAATTGGAAGTATTGTTTACCAAACGAGGACTGGATGCAATGGTTATGGAAAAGCCACACACCATCAATATTATTAACCACCTGATTCAGAAATAGGATTTGATCCTGACAATTTTTTTAATGGATATGCTGAAGGGAAGCGGAAGGCTGTTTACGGGCAGTGTCGAATCTTTGTGAAGAGCAATACATTGAGGTACACAAAAGAGGAATGAATAATGTGGCATAGCAGGTTAATTGGAGAGAAGGAAAAGTTTATAAGGAAATAGTTTTGAAGACAATTAGGCTAATCTATTATATCAACTATTCAGTACAACCCAGTAGAGTGTATTAAATCACTTTGTGATAAAAAAGAAATTTATTTTAATTGTTGCAACTGCAAAGAGAGTAAGAAAAAAAAACATGTACACATTTGAAATAACAAGATTTTGTTAAGTAAACAAGTTCATAATCGAATGATGGTAGCATTATGAGAGATATACAGAGACAGACAGTAGTTATAAACACAACATTGTTACTGAAGTGTGTAGCACTATCTGGAGACTGCATTTGCCTACTTGCTGGTCATCATGGCTACGAATTCTAATTAACAGACAAATAAAATAATTTCATAATTACAATGGTACCTAATTAGATAATGTTATATATAAATCACCTTCGTAGTTCACTTGACCATCTCCATCGATGTCAGCTTCTCTAATCATTTCGTCTACTTCTTCATCAGTCAACTTTTCCCCTAGATTCGTCATTACGTGCCTCAGCTCAGCAGCAGAGATGAACCCATTGCCATCCTTGTCAAAGACTCTGAATGCTTCTCTGATTTCTTCCTCTGAGTCGGTTTCCTTCATCTTTCTGGCCATCATGGTCAGGAATTCCGGAAAGTCGATGGTTCCGTTGCCATCAGCGTCGACTTCGTTGATCATATCCTGGAGTTCGGCTTCGGTTGGGTTTTGACCAAGCGACCTCATAACTGTCCCAAGTTCCTTGGTTGTAATGGTACCGTCTCCATCTTTGTCGAATAGAGAGAAAGCTTCTTTGAATTCGGCGATTTGGTCTTCAGTCAGTTGATCAGCCTAAGGAAAGAGCACGTGTTATTTAAAATATTGCTACCTCTATTGTTTAAGCCATTTCCCCCCTTAATATATTTACCATTTCTGCTTTAGTCAAGTTTTTCCTTAGTGATGCTTCTGCTCTTCAAGAAATAAATTATTACAGACAGTCCTACTTCAGTCTTTTACTTTTAGCCCACTAAAGATGGGAATTCGCCCTTTTATATTTTAATGGATACAAACCGCTCACTGTCGGATCCTACGTTTTGATTGGCTAGAGGGTATAACGACGTACATTCCACCCCCGTTGTCTGGCAACGGAATTGCAACAATTCAATTCATTACCGGAAATGCCCAATTACTTAATTTCTTTCATGAATAACTACACAACTTTACATGCTTGCTATACAATTATTATTACACGTACACATAGTCTATATAGGGAAAAGAGTTTAGACTGTACAATTTTAATTTATAATAAGGAAGCTAACTTTGTTGTTTGGAATAACTTTTCTAAATAATCAGTACTTTAAAGCTCTAAATACACAAGGAAGTTATCACAACAGCAAATTACTGACATGATGACATCTACACACCATGTAAGCATACTTATTGAACCATACAACGAAACATCAAATGTAGTTTACAAAAGGTACGTAGACTATAATCACCTATTTTTGTGTTTTCGCTCAAAAAATCAGCACAGACCCTCATATGCCTCAGTGACTTAACTTGCATTATGAATTGCATTACACCTCACAAGGCATAAAGTAGTGTCACTGTGAGAATAACAAAAGCTGAATAGAATTTACTATTGCAGTATATTGATATTATTGGTGGAGGATCCATGTTTTGGGATGGTTACACGTGGTTTCGCGCATGCGCAGATCTTCCTTTGCCACGTGAAATCTATTAAATGGTGTAGTGTTTGAGGTAAGCAATGGTTTTTCCTTACAATGAATGGCAGAATTTTTTTGCAATAATGATGTTTTGGCCTATTTTCAAATCATGTTTATGCTTTATTTACCCTTTCTAGCGGTTACACCATGCAAATATTCGTTAAAACCTTAACAGGGAAGACCATCACTCTCGAGGTGTGTCACCAATATACTTATTCTACTGTACCACGTTGTATTACCGTTGTGTGTACTATTAGGTTGAACCTGGTGATTCCATTGAGAATGTAAAGGCCAAGATACAAGACAAGGAAGGTAATTTTCAACTAAGTTTTCACTAGTTTAATCATCTGTTTTCTGTGGGGTGTTATGACACCACACTTTGCCATACTCAGGTATACCACCTGACCAACAGCGTCTAATTTTTGCTGGGAAGCAACTCGAGGATGGCCGGACACTATCTGACTACAATATCCAAAAGGAGTCCACCCTCCATCTCGTTCTTAGACTGAGAGGAGGTGGAAAGAAACGTAAGAAGAAGAATTACACTACGCCCAAGAAAATCAAACACAAAAAGAAGAAAGTGAAGCTAGCAGTCTTGAAATACTACAAGGTTATGAGATTTAATTAGTGGGTGTGGCTAAATATAAACCACACCTTATTAGGTTGAAGAGAGTGGGAAGATAACTCGATTGAGAAGAGAATGTCCAGGTCCAGACTGTGGTGCAGGTATATTCATGGCTGCTCACTCTAATCGTCAGTACTGTGGGAAATGTGGCTTGACGTATATGTTCACAAAGCAGGATGAGGGAGCCAAGAAACACTGACTGTATTATCAATAGTTATTATTATTATCAACAACTTATTGGTAATATATTTTGCCAAATCTGAATAATTTTTACCGAAAAAAAAAAAAGTTTTTGAAGTGAATAAATGGGTTTTCAATAAATTGCTATACATACGCATGGGGTAAATAATAAATGAGTGAGGTTAAACACAACAGTAAACATGAGGACATTTCAGTTACTTGTATTTGAAATTCATCTTGACCAAGTACTTCATGTTAATCTGAGCCACGTCGTAGACAATATACCTACATTAATGCATTAAGATCACATGACTAAGAATCATATAAAATAATGGGTGTTTATTTTGTATTTAAGCATTATATGTTGTAAACTATAGGTCTAATCAACTAAACCAGTCGCAGTTAAACGGGCTTCAGGCACATGAAGTAACAATGTCTACACGTTATACAAGTCTCACTCGTTATAGAGCAGTGAGGAGTGTTGCTTGGATGATGGACATCCCTTTCCAGCTGGAATCACGGCTCCTGTATCAGTAACCTTAAAACCTGCTGGATCAGGTGTTGTCCTGCCGACTCCTTTCGTACTACTTTTATCATCCGGTAACTTGGTGACAAACTCAGCACTGGTCCTTTCATACCTAAAGAATATGATTAAATCAAGAGGGCATTAAATAGAATAAATGTGCATTAAATAGAACACACGCATACATAAATTTGATTAAAGGGTAAATAGTGTGCCAATGCATATATGAGCATTAAATAGAATACTTACATTTCACCCAGTGCAACTTCACAGAGCAACATTAGACCAATCGGATTGCTTCTGGAGGTCCAACAGTAATTAGCACTCTTGGTGACCATGTCAGCAAAGTACACTCCCTTCCCGAACATATACCCGGTAACTGGAGCCTCGGGCGGGGCTATCCTCAGGCCTTGAGAAAGGATGCCTACGAAATTAGTGAGCCTGGATCCGTGCCATAGCAGCATGCGGTTTTCATTCTTGGAAAACGGCTTGAATCGTTTCCGCTCCCCATGTCTTGATATTTTAAACAGCTCCATAACGTCCAGACTATACTGAGTATGAGTGGCCCCATGAGTGTTCTTAACGTACTCAACAATATCAGTGAATTCCGTCAAGCTCTTTGATACCACATTCATATCCGTAGCCAGCTTCTCAAAATGGACGTCCAACGGATCTTTCTCATCTGCGTTCCCTTCGCTGCTCTTTAAAACCGAGTAGGCAAACTCAATTTCTAGTAAGTTGTCCAACATCAGGGTCTTGGTTGTTATGGCCTTCTCATTGTCAAGCAATGGAGGTTTTTGCATGCCGAAATCGTGCGGAATCAAAGTGTAGAATTGGTTGGAGCCATCGAGTATTTTCGCAGGGTTGTTGCTGCCTTTAATCTCTGCTAAAAGGTTGGATAGGACAGTGTAAGCCTTCTCAATCTGGCGCTTGGAAAGCTTTCCCAAAGGCATCTTCTTAGTGTCAATCTATATACATCAATAACAAAACAGTTGAAGTGAATGAATGAAATATTATTGTCCTTAACCTCAAACTCAATCAGTGCTTTCTTCATTGATTCAATGTCGAACATCATCTTGACTAACTCCTGAATTTCGGGAGCTAATTTCGACTTGGAGCCAGCTGAAGCAAGATCCATTTTGGAATCCGTGTCTTCGTCTTGCCCATAATCCATCTCTAGCGGATAGAACTTGCCAGCGACTTTATTGAATGACTTCCTATTGGCCCAAGAGTTTCCCGTTTTTTCAAAATAAAGCCTCCTAAACTCTTCAATAGCATCGTCCATGTCAGAGTAAAAATTCTACAAATACAAAAAAAAACTCATTTAAATAAAGAACAAATGATTTATTAAGTAAACCAGCCTCTTACCTCTGTCTTACTTCCACCAATGGTAGTCCCGACACGCCCCCAAGATCTGAACACACGATAGTTTTTACCAGAGTCTGATTCCAATACCTGTAGCTTATAGTACGAGTTTGTGCCTCTAATGACATCTACCATTCCCAATACTGCTGTATACAAAGTACCAGGGGGTGTGTCCAACACATGGTGAGTGGACTCCAGACCTGTAAACAATGATAAACACCAATAACAATCAGGCTGTCAAAACTCTCTAGAACTATTTTTTTTAAGGATAATAAAATAAAATGGCCGAATATACCTGAATCAGCATCCACAATAGCTCCACCTTTCACCGTCATTTTAACTGTTGAACCAGCTATAAAAACAGTATAAAACATTATTCATAGTTTAAGATTTATGCTTGCGTTAAGTTAAGGCATTCATTAACTACACCTAAACACCGCCCGCTCACTTTCATACTTAACGAATGTTAACTATTGCGTAATGAGCAAATTCTCAATTCAACATGAACCAACTTCAGTTATAACTACATACCTTTTTCATAAAGCGATGATTGGTCAACGGTTGCAGCTGATGGTAGTTTATCACGTGCTCCTCCCCAAGAGCTAATGGTATGAGTAGTGATCTTACCCAGTGCATTACCACCTTTAGCAACATCAGACAGATAGTCGAGGTCAACTACTGGAACATTGCATCTACGTACATCTTCCATTGACTGTCCTTTCTTATCGATCTCGGCCGAATTACTGATGCATAACGTTGTAGTGGGTGTGGTTTTACTTGCCACTGAACCACCCAACTTCTTTATCTCTGCTGCGATCTCTTTCTGAGTAGTACCCAGCTTGCCAATTATACGAATACTAAACCCTTTTAAAGGCCTACGAAAAAAGGAGAAATTTAAAACAATTAATTAATTATTCCAATTAGTACTCACTGTGAGGGGTCCTCCTCAGATTGCGTAGGCGTGACATTGCTGCCCTCAAGAGAGGTGGAACTACTGGAAGCTGGGGCTTTTGGGAAAACACGAACTCTCTCTTCATATTTGTATTTCTTTCTGCATAATTTAAGAGCTGTACTTTCATTTTCGTAATGATAGGAAGACAAGCTTACAAGAATGGGAACGCATCTTTTAGATAGCTAGGAACAGTCCATCGCTTCCTTTTGGCAGTTGTATTAGTCTCTGTGCATTTGGTCCAGTCAGATATGTTCCCAGTACAGGAATAGTGGTGTGTACGGGCCACTAGCTGTCCCCCACATGTATCACACGGGCTCAGTGCACCGAACACCATACCATCAGAACAAGAGTCTAGCAACTAAAGGAATAACGATTACATATAATTATAAAATGAATAATTTAATTACATTATTGAGAGGGGCAAAAGGGAGCGAGAGGGAGGAATAGGGAGGGCTAGGGGTAACTTACTTTGCTCTCGCTTGATTTTACAACTGTTTGACCATTGGCTTCCAACATGTCCTTGAGTTGTCCATTGGTTAAGTTAGCATATAACTGATCCCTGCAGTTCCATATTAATTCAGTCTGTTCCTGTTATATACCGTACAGGACTAACAGCAGTGATCAGTGATTCTATGTCAACAATACATACCTTTAACTCCTGCTCTAGAGGGTCCACGTCTGTCCTTGGTTTCTTAGTTCCTTCAGTTTTCTGTCCTTTCTTTCGTTTGGACCTTGAACAATTACATAATCAATACTTTAATTGTACTAGTGCCACAATCAATGAATATTATTATGCCTAAAAACATGGCTTCTTTGTTTCAAATGCTTTTTTTTTTGTAACAACATCCCATAACAGTATCTAAAGCATACCCTGTTGTAGCTGTACTAGGTCCATCGGTGCTTTCACTAGCTCCACCCTTTGTACTGCCTTCGATCTTCTCTTTAATCTTCTGCTGATCGTCCCATCTGATGCCCCCCATCCCTCCTATGTCATCAATGGATGTCGGCTTTGCTACTCTGAAGAAACAGCTGTAATGGTACCAATTTGGTATCTAATTTAATATGATATCATAATTATAATACGTGAAAAATATAAGAAATATACCTTTCCATCAAATTTTGGTGACTGGCATAAAAAAAAGATTACAAAAAAAAGAAATGAATATTTAGCTCAAGTTTTTTATACCCACTTGCAGTACTTCTTTACCTGAACCATTTTTGCCATTCGTAGATTGTCCTTATCGATCGTGTTCCTGCAAAGTTTGCATGATGAGCGGTTGGACTTGGCATACTCCGTTCGAAATGGCACATCTGCAGCCGCCATGATGCTAGTGATGGTGGGTGTGTCTGAGGGAGGGGTATAACTACATGCTTGCATTCCAGTGAAGAAATGAAGCTAGGTAGACCAGCTATATATCTATGTACTAGTAGACTACTTATGGCTGACTCTAGCTACAGTGGGCTCCTGCCAGATGATCTAGTTGACTTTTTTGTTTACTTCGAGACCTGGAACATGCACTGATGCAAATCTTCATGCAATGTAGTGAAGTTTTTTAGATAATTTTTTTTTTGTGGAAAGACAAGAAAGGAAAAATATTAACATTGAAATACAAAGAGGTATAAAGATGGTGGAAAGCAAACATTGTGCACTTTAAAATAGTTATATAGTCAACATTAAAATAATTAGATCTATAGTACAAAAATGGATTGACCTGTAGAGAAAAAAAAAAAAAAAACATGCAGTACATTGATAACTTTTTAGTATATCTATTACTATAAGCGCTTGTACTGAGTGAAATAGTCAACTCTTTGTCTGATCTCACAGGCCTGGGTACCATTCGTTTGAAATGCATACAGTCCTTCGCCCTCGGGTGCTCTTCTACCCGCCTCGAAGGCAAACACGTTTCCCTCCAGGCTAACACCGTATCGCCTTATGCAAGTGAGAGGCCATCTGGAAACCGACTTGTGGTGCTCGTATCTGAAGACCACTTCGGATTCGTTCACTTCCAGCGTCCCATAATGTATGATCCTTCCTTTATCGTCAATATTTTTGACATCGAAACTTTTCGTAACCGCAAAGGACGGAGACACTTCGTAACCATTAAACACGGATAGTGGTGGAGCAGGATTCATCGTAACTGCCATTATACAACGGAGATTGCTTTGAAAATATGTGTAAATTGCTGAGCTCGAGCTCTTCTACTGTTGTTTCGTTGATTATTTTTTCCGAAGTTTGTTCTGAAGTTTCTTCTAGCTCGAAAGTTCTTTTTTATAATCTAAATTTATCTCCGTGAATTCCCGTTCATTCACTCCGTAGACTAAGTCTATAGATTCGATTTTTTTATCTTTTTAATTAGACTATTCTAATAATTACTAATTAACAATAATTAATTAATCATCATCTCCAAATGCCTTTTCAAATTCATCATCTTTATCGCTATCAGGATTCCCTTCTTCATCTTCTTCCTCTTCTTCATCATCTTCATCGTCGTCTTCCTCACTCGAATTCTGACCCTGCTTCTCTCCAGTATCGGACTCTGTCATTCCTCCTTCCCCCTCCTGCTCTGTTTCTTCATCTTCGTCGTCGTCTTCCAGAGCAACAGGCTCCAGTTGCATTAAACGAGCCTCCTACCATTATACAAATATTCAATTAATACACTACAAACACACACACACAACACAAACACACAGATACCACTCAAGACTTTGCAAACAGACAGTAAAAAAAAAATGCTTTAGTTTTCAATAATAATTTTATTTACTTGAGCGTAGGTCTCCTCTTCAGTTAGTTCTCGATGCCTCACCATTAATTTAGAGTTCATGGCAGATTTGGCTCGGGTGCGACGTTTATTTAAGCGAACCCTTCAAAGAAAAAGAACCATACTCCAACTATTCATATTAGCACAGCAAAGACACTAAATACATGCTATACAAACAAAAGCTACAATCTTGCAACACAAAAGCCTTGTAATTCAATAATTTAATAATTTTAATTAAACAGAAACCATGATAACTGAGTTACTGACATTAAAACGAACAAAGACGAATAATATATTTGAACATGTTAAACTGATGCTATTGCTTTGATACAAGGCTGCGAACAACACACTACATAACTCTATACGGTCATAAATACACATCAAACGCACACATACATACACGCCATTATTACACAGAAATATTAAGTACGTCATAAATCAGTCACGGGAAAGGTAGAATACGGGGGAGGGAGGGGGGGGGGGAGGCCCGGGGGGAAGAGGGTTTGGAATTAGTAATGCGACAACTTGTAAGCTATGTTTTGAACCAAGAGCAAATAACTAATAGACAGTGTGTGTTGTGCGTGAGTATTACTTGTGCCACTGACGAAGCTGTCGACTCGTTTGGCAATAAAAAAAGTGTTAAAACTCAATTGGTGATTGCATGCTTCATGATTCGCTACAAGATCATAAAAGAAACTGAAATATAAAATTCAATTATTATAAAATTCGAATACCAAGCCTCAGCATGCATAAATATTTTTTTTCTGCACAGCAAATTTTAACACACTTTAAAGGAACAACTTTCAAAACACTTTTAAATTCCAAGGCATAACACAGCTTTGCTAAAAAAAAATTAGTCAGGCACTCTGCATCTGCAGCATAGGAGAAATGTAATATCAACTATCACGAATACACGTAGTCCAATAGTCATCATGCCCACTGGAACACACGATCATTAATCACAACTTCCATTGGTGTTTGCAAACAAACAGTACATGATCAAGCACCAAATTTGATATGTTTGTGTGTGTGATTTATTGATAATGAAAAGGGTAGGTAGATATGCAGAATGGAGAAATACACACAAAACATATCATTTTTTTACGTTTCCTGTTTGTTTGATTTAAAACCAGGTATTTCCTAGTATATATACAGACTGTAGCTTTCAATATAAAAACATATTATTATGTAAATAGAGACCAATTTGGGCCAAACACACACACACATACACGCAATAGTTATGCATCACGTGCTTATAGCAATTATAGGAGTTGTATCATCAACAAAACAACAGAACAACACTGATTTCCCAAAATATTGATCATATTAAAAATAGAACTCCTTAGCACATTATAGAGCTTCTCTCTTCATTTAAAAACAACTTCTCTTCACTTCATTTGAAATCATAATAGTCCCTCTTCTCCCCTATGTCTCTTATAGTGTAAAAACCCTCCCTCCAATTCCTTCTCTCTGCCCGTTTTCCAATACAATAGGTAGCGCTTTTTAGTGAATTTAATTGCAACGAAAGTTACACAATCAATCCTGTGATGCATGACACATAAGCTGTATTGAGCTGTTATATAGCTTCAGTTCTTATTTCATAGATCAACCTGCACAATATACTTTATTCCTGTAAAATGATACTCATCTGAGCCTAAAACTACCAAATAAGGCAGCACACAGCTGCTCTGGCTTTATCAATATTATACTATGATATTTCTCTCATATCCTGTGTAACCTAGAAAAGGGAGTCCATTAATTAGTACCATTGGGCTCAAATTAATGACAATTGACCCAGCTATGAAATAGATCACTAAATAAGGTTATTTTAGGTATGGGGATTAAATTTCTACTATAACTAACGGGGAATCAGTACAATATACAATACAACCTTTCCACACAGGGAGAAAAACACCCTGATATATTCAAATTTTATGTGGTTTCAATTTCAAAAAAAAAAAAAATCTTTCCCTCTTGCTATGAAGAACAATTACCACAGCATGGAGTCATTTGGAAAACCAACCTTGTTTCTATTTCATTATAATAAGCACCTTCGTCCGGTCGAATTACAAAGAAATACGTCTCCTAAGGGGAGAAAACGAGAATAGAAACAAATAAATGACAAATTGAAGTAATAAATATCCAATAAATAAGTTGCCATGTTTTCCAAGAATAACTATTTTCGTTCCTCAATTGTTGACGGCAACTGTTGGCACGGCCAACAGCTAGGGTAAACCAGATAGGAATAAATGGTGTGGTGTTATTTAATGCACTTCCAAAAGGGGCGAGTGATAGCATGGGTCAGAATAGGGATTGCCTGTTTCAACAGGTATAGCATTAACTACAGTGGAACCTCCAGATATGAGACCAATAAATCATTTAATTACTCGGAGGTTTTGTTTAAAGAGAGCTTGCTTAAAACATTGTTTCACTGGGAAAAAATCCTTTCCATTATAAAGGAATTTTCATTAAAGGGAGTTTTTATTATCGAAGGTTCCACTGTACACCAATAACAACCAAGTGCATATATGTGTGCGTATATATAATGTGATACATTGTGTTGGTCCAAGGGCGTAGTGTGTACTGTGCAGTAACTATTGTTTCTAGTCTCTTAATTATTACGTTAATCATTGTTTTACCATATACAAGTAGAATCGGTATGGACACACTCCCATCAATTTAACGACACACGTATCAAAAAAACGACCACCAACAAATAAACAACCACTCACAGAGAGAGAAAACTCATTTTAAATTGGAGACAGCAATATACACAAACTAGGTCAAAACCATGGACTCTAACATGGGCACTCACACGCAGTTTATATAGATAACAATACTGATCACCACACATATACATGTACATACACACACACACACATACACACACCTCATATCCTTTACTCGTCTTTGTCTTCACATTCCAGTTGTATTCCTTGGTTAATCTGTACTCGTACCTATTGTGAAGGAAACCATTGCATTGCTAACACAATATCAACTGCTAATAGTAATTCACTGTAGGTCACTTAGTTACTACTGATAATACACATGCATTAAACCTATGAAACCTATATACTGTACATATGGGATATGGTATACAGCTTTATACAGTGTACATCAGCTGACCATATATTGTACATAAGGCATAGGGTATACAGCTTTATACACAGCAACAATATAACCATATGATACATGTATACTGTACAGTTATGGCCTTTTTGGGTCACTAGAAAAAGAAGCAAAACAAAGTCCTACAGCCAGGTGCTGTTTGTGACACACTACACACTATAGGATATATCATACATGTATTTATACACACACACATATATAATTATACGTATATAGACTGATGTGTATTGGCTGGAACTGTATGTAGTGTGGAAACATAAGATGCATAGAAATAGTATATTATGTATGTTCATGTTAGGTTCAGCTGTTGGAATTTGTTTATAGTAATAGTGATAAGATTATAAAACATGATTTTTATAAGGACAACATGCATTTATTTTTTAACGCTTCTGATCAAAAACAAAAACACTGTCACAAATTTCCGACACAACAATTCAAATAAAGGACCACATAATTAAAACAGACAAGAAACTAAGCTATGATCAAGCTATATAGACATTAACTTATAGGTTACTTACTCTTCTTCTGGTCTAAAGGTGACACCCATTTCATCATCTTCTCTCCTCTTAGTAATGGTGGCAGGAACGGGCAAGAAGTAGGCCACAAATTGTTCGTTGTTCTCATCCATCATACCTCTAAAACACAAATAGTACACTATTTACTATAACAATGATACATATGGTGTGGATAATGACTGGTACACCCAATCACTGGTGTAACATAACTGGTACAATGTGACTGATACAATATAACTGGTACAATACAACTGGTACAATGTAACTAGTATACTATAACTGATACATTGTGAATATGGTACAATGTGTATAACTGTAACTGATACATTATGATTGACTGGTACAGTATAACTGGTACACTATAACTGATTGACTGGTACATATCATGACCAGCATAGTACTTAACTGCCAATGGTATTATCACTGATTCTGCCAGACCCGTTTACTATTGAAGGGGACACAATTGGCACAATAACATGACAAAAGGCTCAATACTACTCCATTAGTACTTGGGCCCATTCCAAATGCAAAGAAAACACAAAACAGTGCAATAAAGTGCAGAGTAACTAATGTAGGTGTAGTGTAGTATAGGAGTATATAACCACCTTATCATGGCTTGAGACATCTGTTCAAGCTGCTTGGCTTCAGTTCTACCAACAATAGCTGGGTCTGTATCGAATATAACTTGAGCAAAAGGAAGATGCCATAACTAAGAAAAAGAAAAGGAGGGAGAAGGTTAGAGAAGGAAGAGGGGAGAGCGAGTTTTTTACAAGTAAGCAATTGAATTAAAACCATTGACATCTAATGACCAATCGGACTTGTCACTCTCTTACAGTAAATCATTTAGAGAAAATAATGTTACTCGTCATAAATATTGCAAAAATTCCATCAATCTGCGCATTCCTGGATGCAAACAAAGAGCTCAACTTACGTCAAAATCAGGAAACAGGGGTGAAATCAACTTCGGTTTGACGGTCGGTCGGCTGTAGTGCTTCGTTATCTAATAATAAATTATCCATTAAAGATGAGAAAGAAAGAAAAAGAAAACGTGTGTGTGTAGAGAGACAAAGTAAACTATAATTGGCAGTATATATTATACTTGCTAGAAGATGAATAAAACAGTGAACTCCCTCTAATCCAACCACCCTTGGGACAAAATCAAGTGGTCTGATTGATTACTGAGGTGGTCACATTACAGGGAAAATTTCTATGCAATTAGTAAACAAATTATGCAATTCATGCATGAAAAAGGTGAAAGTCACATTAGGGAGGTGGTCACAGCCTGAATAGCTAGAGTCCACTGTAATACATAATACATGAAGCATATACTGTATTAAGCAAACATGTGCAGTATACAATGAAGTGTATAGTTGAGTAACTGGCGTGGATAAATGTGATTTAATCAGTGTTTGTTTATAGTACACATCCTGATAGCCATCACCTCTCTTGACCCCCCCCTCTACTGGTTATAGTACACTGTATGTTAGAGTGTATAACACTCTTTGTACTTTTGCTAGCTGCCAGTGAGCTGAATCATTAGTGACCTGTACTGCCACTGTACAAGATGATAAAAGTAAACTGGGTCTCGCTCTGATATGCTATTATCTATGCCAAAGTATAAAAAACTGGCAGTACAATTTACATCATCATCCTCACTGAAACCAATTATCAATCAGGGAAATATTAAACACATTGACTTCTCAATAGCAACTCTCTTAAAAAGGGAAATTATAATTTTAACCACAGTTAGGCAGTGGCTGTCTATTGAATACTGTAAATATCATTAATTGATCGAATCCTGACTAGTGTTACCAGTCTACGTACAGGTTTCTTTGCGGCTTCAAATGTCGATTCAATGGCATCAATTTGACTCTCTCTGTCCTACTCATGAACAGAACAATTACAAATCATACCATTAATAGCTTTAGACCCAGTATAATAGCTTAAAAGCCTTTTCAACCAATCCCAGACCCTTTCTACACATACCTTGTACAAATCCAGGCCCTGTAGCTTCTTTTTGACACTATACCCGACTCTAGCAGTATAAAAACAATAACATTATAACCTATATTTTACTATTGACGCTAAATTCCATTCACATGCATTCACTATATGTAATCAGCGTAAATTTTCGTGTGTACAAAATGCACCACTATGCCACCCATATTTAAGGTATGGGGAAAGATTGCTTCTGATCATAGAACACCCACTACCGATACTACGTTACTACATAAGAATGGAATTAAACGAAAGCTGTTTTGCAAAGTCATCGTTTTTCATAATTTCTTAATGATCATAGTGAATGAGTGTGAACAAACTTTAGTTTATCAACTATGTATAATTAATAAATAGTATACTAACTTAGTCTCTACTCCTTCTGAAGTGTGAGCTCGAGTTATTTCCGATGAAATGTATTCAGTTCTTCTCAACCAAGACACGTTCTTGGCATGTTGTCTTGCTCTGTTTTATGTGAAATTAAATCAAATATGACTTACAAACAAACAACTAAAAATCAAATGGCAAAAATTGGATTTCAGCAACTCCTGAACAAGGAGAGGAAGGAAAAGGAACTCCATTAAAATCTCAAATCTTCCATAATTGAGTGCAAAATATTTAATACTAATGACATCACTTAATGGGCTAATTAGTTGAAAAATGTGACAAAATCCAATTTCTCCAACATTATTACAATTTCAGTGGTCATACGCATGTACCTACTACACATGTCTGCAAGGGTCAACATGAGTATCATAGGTTAAGGTCAATAGGGGAACCAACCAACCATGTGGTGTTTCCCTGTTACCTGTCATGACTCATGCATGTAACCTCCTGTCCAACATGCACTGAACTTATGTTAATGACCTCTTTGATTCCGGCTGTGCAGTGGATTCCTCCTCGAGCAGCGCTTCATCAGCAGGATCAAGCTGACCTGTCACAAATCATCATAACATACGAGATCATACAGTCTAATATTGAGCTGACTAGGCATGGAATATAATACTAACTCAACACTTGTGTGTGGGCAATTCGATGACTTATTGATTATTCATCTAGGATTCGTCGTGTTTTGTATGAAAGTATTTAGGCATAATTACATTATGAATGGTAATTATTGCGCAATACATGTCAATGAATATTAATGAGCAAATCTTCAATTCAATGCATAACGGAGTTTAGGATTCCACCACCAGTACCAGAGTCATATCACAAAATCCATCATTAGTTTAAACAGACATGAATACAACTAAAGTCTGTTCACGTTGAGTTAAGGATTTGCTCATTAGATAGTCATTAATTATGGTTATACACTGCCCACGCACTTCTGTACTTAATACATTATGAATGGTAAGTTATTGCGCAATAATTGCCAATGAATACTAATGAGCGAATCCTCAACTCAACATGAACGCACTTTAGTATGTATATATGTATGTATGTATGTATGTATGTATGTATGTATGTATGTATGTATGTATGTATGTATGTATGTATG
>JAYJLX010037123.1:4085-16186 GCA_036873525.1 Chalinula nematifera | reverse complement strand
AAAAATTTATGCTAAGCTCAAAGCATTGAAATCGTAAAAATTTGCACCTGTGAAAATAACCCATACTACGGTATATGATACATGTTTGACCTAATCTGCATGAGCCTGTTACATTCAATAATTATTGAATTGTTAGTTAAATATTTTTAAAATGTGTACATATTTTAATTTTAAAAGTAATTTTTTTTAATGCTAACACTACTAATTTTACACCTTTATCTGAAGTTATCTCTATGAAGCTACATTATAATTAATTCAATCGATTCATTTTTTTCATTTACCAAGGCTTGTGCAGAATAACGAGCAATTGTTAGTGATTGTTACGTTCATTGATGGAGCGTACGTACATGTATGTGTTTATCAGGTGTTGCTGATAATTCATCATGTGTTTAAAGTGTTTATTTATTCATGCATTATAGTGTAGTGCACCTATATCTATGAGTAGTTTTACTCTGTGATACACAATAGGTTTTATTTTGTGCATTGGTTGCCAGCAGCAGTAGCTCAATCATGTGTTATAGTTTATACAACACTGATTATAACTATAGGCCTTTGGCTATGCTAGCATAATTTTGAGAATAAAGCATATTTTGGAAATAATTGCGTGTAAAACGAGAATAAACGGGTATAATTATTATTGCTTTACGTGTTTTAACTCTTAAAATGTCTGCCATGGCTTTGTTTCATTTAATTCTTTTCCTTTATACTTCTTTATGTACCATAATCCTTGCCTTTTGTTAACTATATAATATTATACTTAATATAATGGCACATTACGATGTACATAATTATTATTTTTTTTTTCTGCAATTTTTAAGAGTAATTATGGGAACAATTGATAAAAAAAGGGGGAATAACAGGCAGTTATATAAAACAGTACAGCAATGATATTGAATGATGGGTGAGAATTTGGGGCACATCAGCCTCAGGCTCCAGTAGCAGTAGCTCAAGCATGTGTTAGTTTATGTAACACTGATTATGACTGATAGTAATTCACCCTACAGTACCAGCAGAGTAGCTCAAGCATGTGTTAGTTTATGTAATACTGATTTGACTGATAGTAATTCACCCTACAGTACCAGCAGTTTAGTCATGTCACTCATGTGTTTGTTTATGTAACACTGATTATGATTGATAGTAACTTGTGAAAGAATTGTCAGTATAAATTCCATCAAATTTCGACTCGTGATTGTAAAGCCTTTAAGTCATTTTTGTCTTGTTAAAAAAAAGCAAGAAGCAAAAACATGTGAGTATATTGAGTATTTTATGTATACACTTGTCTTGGGAAGATTCAGTAGTATCCTGTTCGCTCAACAAGCATTAATGTTTAGTGCCTGTAAAGTATAGACTATATTATTGTGACAATTCAATTTGCAAGTGTAACCATGTAGTGTGTGTGCCTGACCAAATGTTACTATAGACTCCAATGATATAGTTATACTTGTGCTTCAGTAGTAGTTAATTAATTGTATGTCCACTTATATTTATTTATTTATGTATAGTCTTACTGGGAAGCTAATCAAAGATTTACTGGAAATGAGTGATCATGGACGATTATCAAATGTGGAAGGGAAAAACGTCATTCAAACAGAACAATGCGATGAGAGATCCAGGATGCTAGCATCACAAGATGAAGATGTTGTTGTTGTTGTTAAAAAATCTGTTGTTATACTTGTAAGTAAAGTGGACTTTGCACAGTACTTACATTTCAAAATCGAAAATACTCATGAGGCAGAAGACGAGAATGTGGCATCATCCTGCTGTAGGAAATGCTTACAATGCTTCTGTTCACCAGGAGTGCAGCTTAGATTTGATGGTGAATTCAGCTTACGTGAGCTAAGTGCGCAACTCAAGAAACAAACTATTATTGGAACTAAGGCAATTGTTTCTACGCTCTATAATGCCTATCGATTAACTCGGTTGGGAAGGATTTTCAGGGAGGTACGGAAGTATCTTTCATTTTTAATACAAGTTGCTTTCTTTATATCTTCCGTATTATCATTTCTTCAAGACAAAACCTCTGATGAGGAAAAAAAGTTTTTATTAGTAGGCATGATAGTTAGTTTTATTGCGGTTGTATTGGAATCTTTGAATGTGCTGTATCATTGGTACAGTGGTTGTCGTCGAATTCGAACATGTTGTAAGTCTTTGGTTAAAACTTCACAACGCCACAATGAGCTAGAAAATAGTCACGAAAGTACTCCGTCAGAGCTCTCCATAAATTCTACATCAACATCAGCGGAATATGATGATCCTGATTATCACTGCTTTCAACGTACCTGCAAAAGCTGTCCAAAACAATATGCGGCAATACTCGACCTGACACATGTTGTCATGATAGAGCTTATTTTCTTTCCACAACTAATCGTTAGCATTTTTAAATTTGACATAGAATATATAAATGATTCCAGTGGAGTTTTGAAGAATCATTGGGCAACATCATTTCGAGGTCTACTGATGAGCTTTGCAAACACTCTGTTCACCGTTTACATCTCTCGAGTACTCATTTTGATTGGTTCGTTAGTTATACTAGCACGAGCTAAAAAGTATATTCCCATTCACGCTGAAAACCATAAGTTAAACAGAGCAATATTCCACATTTGGTTTGTAATATATGCTTGCTGTCAAATGGGTATCCACATACTAATGATTACAATGATTGGCATTCGCTTTCATCAAGAATATCTTCAAGCAGCTGAAGATCACAATACAACTAAAGAACACCTCTATTATGGAAACTTGAGTAACAACAGTAATGAAACAATTAATTACTCCATTAGTTATAACTTGTGGTATATGATGGCTATTGGTTACGTGTACCCTATATTCAGCACTGTAATGTTCTTTATTACATACCACTACTGGGCTCAGAAATTTGTTCTTGATTTTTACATCCGGTTAGCTGAAATTATAAGAAAACCTGACTTTATTGATATGGCAACCTTGGGCATGCGAGAGGAAAGTCAGCAGCAGAAAAAGGTAATGTTTGAAGCCTTTGAAAGGGATGCCGATAGAAGGCACCCTTTGCTGGATAGTGAATTTTACGCAGTTGAATTCAAGACAAAGTTCTTTCTTCCCTTCACATTCCCAGTTCACATTATTGTGTGTTGTATTTACACCGGAGCTTTAATTTCGTTCATGGTTTGTTTTTTCATTCATTTGTCGTACTCCACATATTGGTTGATATTTGCTTATATTTCACTGGCTTTTATAATATTGGTTAATTTATATGCTTTCATCGTCGCTGTTTTCTACATTTTAGAATTGTGCTTATATATTTTACTTTTACCATGTATTTATCTTCCATATATTTATTGTATTTATCTTATTATTATGGCTTTTTATTTTATTATTGAGGCGATTATAAACTAGCTGTTGTAATGATTAAAATATATGCAGTGTTAATTTTATTATTATTAATTATTATTTTATTATTATAGTGTAGAGTCTATATAAACCTGGCAGTGATTGACGTGATAAAAATAAACATAACTAAATCAATAAAATTAATGAATGGCACTAAGTAATGAAATGGGTGACCTGAAACTATTTGAAACAAGGACACAGAAAACAGTTATATAGTAATCAAATTGTTAATAAAAAATTAACTCAGTATTACTTAATAAATCTGGCAGTATCCTGACATGATGAATAATTTCAGTAAGCAAGTTGCAATTTCTAATAATTATAATACTAATGGAGTAATTTATTGTTTCATTACTGTTGTTACTCAAGTTCCCATAATAGTGATTATAGTAGAAAATAGCGATTATACAATTAACCATAAAGGGGTATAATGTATACAATGTAATCCTGCTAGTATGTAATAATATTGAGTTGTGGGTTAACGTTCAATTTGTTTGTTGCATGGTTTTTTTTATATCTACAGATATGAGTATAATTGTCCATTACATGTTTATTCTATTGTATATACAGAGATACATGAATAGCAATGAGTAGATATAGGCCTAACCCTCCCTCCCATCTAGGAGAAATATTACCGATTCTTATTGGAAACCATTTTTGCGCTGGCAGAAGTTAATTTATAGTCTGGTTGGTGTTAATAATATGAATGACTTTCATATTTTATATCATTATAGAGAGCCAAGCTTATAAAGAAATATGGCTGTGGTTTGCAACTCATATATACCAGCTAGTGGTTAATTTTTATGCTGTTGTTATTGTTGTTGTTATCTATAGCCATATCATTAATAGTATAGATGTTTATACTTAGCATATGATACCATATACTCTCATATGTGTATGTGATAGATACCCTACATATTATGTTATTGTTGTGAAGCCCTAGTGAATTTTTGTATAAAATTATATAAACAATGGTACAACATTAATTGTACATTATAATAATAATACAGTTAGCATATGATTATGAGGGGTTTATGGCAATGCTTTCAATACAAAAGATGATATGTCAGTTTAATTGATGAAAATAATTTGAATACAATTCTTGAAACTCGATGGCACTTGTATCCCGGCTTTGAGGGAGATCTGATTCCAACACCGAAATAACAGCAACACACGAATATCGGCATAATGACAATCGATATCACTGCAAATATAAGTGTTCCGATAGTTACGCCCACCATTAAGATTAAAACTTCCTTTGAGTAGTCAGTAACTAGGGAAGATTGACAACTGTTAGACCACAAAACCAAACAACATATAGTATCACTATATTAGTATATAGCTTCATAATGCTTACAATTACAGTCTTGAAGGGTTCGTAAATATGTGTTCTGGCTTGCTTGAAATTCATGACCTAATGAAATCATCAATAACTGACAACTGTTTACCTATTCTATTATACCAGCTGACTTACTGCATGTTACAGAGACTACGTTCCCAGCAGGACAGTTACTGGAGACATCACGCTCAGGACATGCCTGGCAGGAACTGAGACATCTGTGATAGCTCTCACAGATTGGTATATCCAACCACACAGGCTGACTTTTGTTCCTTGGACTACACAAACAATAACATACATTCATTCGAATATAGTGCACTGTGTGTTTGCTGGCTTATACATTAAACTATAATGCTACATACACTATATACCTACTATTAAGGCTGTATACATGTTTGGGCTAGTCATAACATACATTTACTACATAATTATATACACCCACATGTGTGTGTTCCTATTGTAAAATAGGAAATTTTGGCACCCCTAAAATCTTGTAGCATAAAATTTCGTGCACAAAAATTGGAAAAGGCATTCATCTGCCTATTCCATACATGGTGGAATTAAGAATTGGCAACAAAAAATTTAGGAAGGACTAACAGTTTCCTAAATTGTTATTATGTTGAAAATTTCCCATTATAGTACGGTAAACAGTTGTACAGGCTGTGTGCATGTGTTTAGGCTAGTAAAGTACATACTCAGCACATTCACTGTATGTTTAGTTGATAGTAAGTTTATGTTTATGTTGTTACTTACACTGATTTATATCCAACAGCGTTGTTATAGCCAAGTTGTTTACAGACCACTTCGGTTTCATCGATAGCAAACGTATCATCACAAACAGTCCCCCATCTCTTGTTACAGTATACCTGGAGAACTCCTTCACTGGAATACAGCCCTTCCTGGAGACGGATTTGGCCCGCATACACTCTAGTACCATCCCATACTCTTGTGGTTACTGTAATAATAATCATGGTATATACAATACACTGTTGGAACATGTGATATGGTCAGATTACTTACAGCAAGTTACGGCTACTGTTTGCTCGGATTTGCACGATCCCCAGATAAACTCACACTGCCAAAGTACTTGATAGTCTTTCTCACTACAGTAGACGTAGTTTACTGTAACATTGCTAGTCCAGTCAGGCCTAAAAACGTCAGGAACTAATGCATCGAGCTATATAGAACCATGTGACTAATGATTGGTTCACCTTAGCTCACTTGTAGCAGATGTTGTGTAGCTCTCAGCTCCAATATAGCCTAGTTGATGGCAAATAACGTCAGCCTCATTCTGTCCGAACCACGCGTCCATACACACACCTATCCATTCATTCCTGTAGTATACCTGAACAGTGCCAGCACTGAGCGACTGGGAAGACAACCTCGAGTAGCCTTTTTGGAACAGAGCAACGGTGCCTTCTTGCTGACCTATGCAATAAGGGAGGCAGGAACAATTTCTCACTAATCTAGTACTTTAACTAGAACATATTCTTCACAAGTTTACTTTTTACTGTGGCAAATAGCAAGAAGAACAGCAGAGCATATTCCATAAGGGCGCACACTAACAAGCCAAAGTGCCACACCCCATTATTTGAGGTTGGTTCATTTTTGAGGTTGGATTACATTTTTTGCGTATCCATACCAACACAGTAAAATGTTTTTATATCATGGGAAAAATAACAGCAAAAAAGAAAAAAAAAAAAAGGAATGCAAATAAATCAACCAGTAAAAAAAGTACTCTAAATATATTCACTACTTGTAGTTTTTATCCCACTAAGGTAGAATAGGTTACTCTAACGATTAGCGCTTGATGGCTGCTCCTATCCCAACACCAAGACAGCAACAGATACCCAATGGTATTGCAATGGACAGGATAGTGATACAACAGCATGCAACTAACACTCCAACAACAATGGCAACAATTGCTGCTGCAGCCGCACTTACTATGATTATTTTGGGAAAATAAAGAGTATACAATAGAATTAACGATGGGTGGACTCAAACTGTGAATATTGTTAGGTAAAGGTTAATTAAATTAATCAATTGGATCGACTTACAATCACAGAATGAAGCGAGTCTGCTATTGTTACTATCAGCGCTGGAACCTAAATGAAAGATGAGATCGTATAACTTGGAACTGCTCTTCCATATAATATTGCATGTTGCATATAGTGCAGTGGATGGTACTGCAACACTAACCACAGGTAGCGTAAGCCAGAGTTCCACTTGAGCAACTGAGACCAGTATCATCGCTAGGGCAAGACTGACAGTAACTCAAACAGGAGTAAGAAGTGAAACAGTCCACATTGTTCAACCAGATGGGTCTAATACTGTCATCAGGGCTATATAAAAATACATTAAATACACCCAGTTATACCCCTCATTAGCTATGTATATATAGGTAATATACTTACCGATGATCGTGTTCATACTTATCATAGCCCAGTTGACTACATACAACCTCAGCTTCATCATCCTCGAAGTTAGTATCACACACAGTACCCCATTGACCATTGCAATAGATCTCGACCTTGCCTTCGCTGGTATAGACACCTCCAGTGAGACGAACTTGTCCAGTGAAAGCATCATCCCAAACTCTGTCGCTGGCTGTAAAACATAAAGCATGCAACTAGTATAACAGATCACTACTGTGACATAACTTACAGCATTGAACAGTAACTGCTTGAGTAGCATCACAATTACCCCAGTCAAAGTCACACTGGAACAACACTTGATAGTAACTGCTAAAGCAATTGGTGTTGACTATGGTAGCGTTGGTTCCAAAACTGTTAAAAACATAAACATGATTCACAATTAGACAATTTTAGACTTATTATTTATACAGTTGATCTCCAGCAGAGCTGTAGCTGGTGGCTCCATTATAGCCCACTTGGCGGCAAACAACGTCAGCTTCATCAGATCCAAAGGAATTGTCGTTGCAAACACCTTGCCATTTACCGTTGTAGTAGACCTGTACTATTCCTGAGGAGCCGGAGGTGGGCACGCCGCTTTGGAACAGAGCTAGAGTGCCATCCTCTTGAGCTACGGTTTAATAAGCGCATTATAATGTACTTTTTATTTACCAGCAAAGCAATTGATAAACACTAACCGTTAGCAAAAGCAAGGAAACTGACAAAGAAAATGATAGCAACCTTCATTGTGAAGTAATAACAGTAAAATTACCAGATCCACCCAAAATTGGAATATAAAAAAAAATAGACTCTAGATCACGTGCGCGCATAGCGCAGCAGCCCCACCCACCCGCTGCAAACGCATAAAAGCTAGGGAGGGTTGGTCTATAGAGTATAGATCCATTTATTTTTGGCTTGTTTCTTTTAGTATATTATCAGTTATTATATCGTTATCTGTTGATGGAAAGGAAGCTGGACGATATTAAAAACAAATGAAACAATCTACTTTCAATAATATTCACTATTTTTGACCTGTCGACCTTTAGGAAATTAAATAATAATAATCCTTATATATGGAGCAAACACTACTTTGCTACTACTACTATTTTGCAATAACCAATACATGTTTTTCATATCGTGGGATAAACAATAGCAACGAAAACAAAGAAAGGAAAGAAAATTAGCCAATAACAAAACTATACTCTAGACTATTGTTCGCTATACTAGTAGTTAGTACACTAAGGCAGAATATAGGTGGCATTCTAATTATATATTTGCTGTTAACGCTTAATAGCTGCTCCAATCCCAACACCAAGACAGCAACAAATACCCAATGGTATTGCAATGGACAGGATAGTTACACAACAGCACGCAATTAACACTCCAACGATAATTGCAACAAGCGCTGCGGCAGCCGCAGTTACTGTGTTTTGGGAAAATAAAGAATACGATACAATTAACAATAAGTGGACTCAAACTGTGAATATTGTTAGGTAAAGGTTAATTAAATTGATGAGTTGGATTGACTTACAATCACAGAATGAAGCGATCCTACTGTTGCTAGTGTCAGCGCTGGAACCTGAATGAAAGATGAGATTATATGACATGGAACTGCTCTTCCGTATAATATTGCATGTTGCTAATATGCAGTGGATGGTACTGCAACACTAACCACAGGTAGCGTAAGCCAGAGTTCCACCTGAGCAACTGATATCAGTATCATCACTGGGGCAAGACTGACAAGAAGTCAAACAGGAGTAAGAAGTGAAACAGTCCACATTGTTCAACCAAATGGGTTTACTGCTGTCATCAGGGCTATAAAAATGCATTAGATACATCTAGTTATATCCCTCATTAGCTAAGTAGGTAATGTATACTTACCGATTATCATGGGTATACATATCATAGCCCAATTGACTACATACAACCTCAGTTTCCGTATTTCCGAAGTTATTGTCACACACTGTGCCCCATTTACCATTGCAATAGATCTCAACCTTGCCTTCACTGGTGTAGATACCTCCAGTGAGACGAACTTGTCCCGTGAAAGCATCATCCCAAACTCTGTCGCTGGCTGTAAAACATAAAGCAACTAGCTAGTATAACAGATCACTAATAATGTGACATAGCTTACAGCATTCAACATAAACTGCTTGGTTAGAATCACAACTACCCCAGTCAAAGTCACACTGAAACAACACTTGATAGTAACTACTAAAGCAATCGGTGTTGACTATGGTGACATTACTGATGGATCCATAGCTGTAAAATACAATAAGACGACTCAGGCTACAGTTCATATTGCATTATTTATACATCTAATCATACTTTTGATCTACGGCAGAATAGTAGTTCGTGGCTCCATTATAGCCCAGTTGGCGGCAAACAACATCAGCTTCAGGATATCCAAAGGAATTGTCGTTGCAGACACCTTGCCATTTACCGTTGTAGTACACCCGTACTATTCCTGAGGTTCCGACGTAGGGCAAGCCGTTTCGGAGCAGAGCTACAGTGCCGTCCTCTTGAGCTACGGTTTAATAAATGGATTATAATGTACATTTTAGTCGCCAGCAAAGCATTTGATAAACACTAACCGTTAGTAACAGCAAGGAAACCGACAAAGAAAATAATAGCAGCCTTCATTGTGAATAGCAACCGCAAAATTACCCAGATCCACCCAAAAAAATGGAAAATAAATAGACTCTCTGGATCACGTGCATAGTGCAGCCCCACCCACCTACTGCAAACACGTACACGCACGTAGACATTAGAGCCGCTCCCTTTTCAATGGGCGAGTTAGTCCCTTATGTATTTTTAATGTTATCTTGTATATTATCAGATACTAAAAGACTACATAATTATCATCTTCAGATTTCAACTTATTTTCCTCGTAAATCATACAAAACTTAATAAAAATACAAGCGTAGTAGAATTAAAAAAAAAAAAACGATACGTTACATTAAAAAAAACGATGACGAAATTTAGGGTTTTTCCACCCGCAGCAGAAGATGGATGAACCAGCAACAGCTATCACAACGATACAACAGCAAGCCATGAGAACACCCACTACTATAGCCACAATAGTTCCAACTGCAGTAACTATAAACAACCAATGTTATTATAATAAATAGAACACTAATATATAATTTGACCTACAGTCACAAGATGAAGCAGTTACATCATTATCTGTTGTTGGAGAAGAACCTGAACAATATATGGAATAAATAGATTAGAACTGGTATGCAAACAATCTACTTCATTACTATTCACTACAGCTTAATTGACCTGACCCCAGGAAATGATGCGATGCTTAAATGATATTCATAATTAAATTTAAACAATAACAATAGCAAAACTACTATTATAATTCTTATTAATAGATTATACAAGGGGTCATATGCATGAGGTCAATGCAAATAATGTTGTATAATCCCTCAATCCAAGTGGACTATATGCAAATTTCTATTGCTGGCACTAACCACAAGAGACATAAGCCACTTGAGATCCTGAACACAGAATGATTGAATTATTAACCGGACAGGACTTGCAGTAAGTCAAACATGAATAAGATGAGATGCAATTCACATTCTTCAACCAAACGGGTGTGTTGAGATTTCTGGAGCTAAATCAGATACATAAACATTGTAAGCTATTAATGATACCCTCTGGCACTAATTATACAATAGTCCATATACTTACACACTAGAATAGGAAGCACTGTCATAGCCCAGTTGCTTGCAGACAACCTTTGCTTCACTGCTATCAAACCCAAAACTGCAAACTGTACCCCACCTACTGACACAATACACCTCAACTGTGCCTTCGTTAGTGTAGGTACCTCCAGTGAGACGAAGTTGTCCTATGTACTTGCTATCCCAGACACGACTGCTAGCTATTGGTAAAATAAACAGTTAATAATCATAATGGGACATAACATTAACTGACAGCATTGAACAGTAACTGCATCGTTGACATCACAGCTTCCCCAATCAAAATCACACTGAAACAACACTTGATAGTAACTGTTGAGGCAAGTGGTGTTTACTATAGTAACTTCATTGATGAATCCAAACCTGTAAAATAAATTTGTAAAGGCTTCTGGTTAACATGGTACAGTTGTTTATTTATACGTTTCCTCTCTAGCAGTGGTGTAGTTCAGGGCTCCATTATAGCCCGCTTGGCGGCAAATAACATCAGCTTCGTCAGATCCAAAGGAACTATCCATGCAAACACCTTGCCATTTATCGTTATAGTAGACCTGGGCTATTCCCGAGGAATAGCTGGTGCTGGACTGGCCGGCTCGGAATAGAGCTAGAGTACCGTCTTGTTGGCCTGCAGTGGGAAAGGGTAGACTCAATAGATTATGCAGTTTAAGTTTGACAGAGCTAATAGAATATACTCACCAAGAGCAGTAGCAAGGAAAGCGATGAAGAGAATGATGGTAGCGTTCATGATCAAACAGCAAACAACAGCAAGAATTAAAACAACCCCACCTACTTCAACTGAGCCCCTCCCCCTAATTACAGCTATGCATGCTTAAGCAAGCTAGGTTTCAGTGGTATAACTATAAAATGGCAGTTAATCATTCAGCAGGTATAGATATATCGAGATAATATTAACTTAAGCTATCCTGAGCTTTGAATATAGTATCATTCTGTTATATCTGTAGGTAATAGAAAACGTGGTTTAGTAGAGCGTCTTGAAGCCGGTGAGAGGATAGTGTGTGCTGAAGGTTATCTATTGGCTCTGTGTCGTCGTGGATACATAGCCCATGGAGTGTTTATACCAGAGTGTGTACTTGAACATCCTGATGCTTTAAAGAATGTCCATTATGAAATGGCACACTGTGGATCAGATGTTATGGAAGCATTCCAGGTAACATTAGCCACATCATGTATACAATATACCTACCCCTCTACCCTATGAAGACATGTTTCACCATATAATACAATATACCTACCCCTCTACCCTATGAAGACATGTTT